>WFAB01003504.1:0-15489 GCA_018977245.1 Lethenteron camtschaticum
GTGTGGTGAGTCTTTGGGGTCGCTGGTGTGATTATTATCTGAACCGGTCCTGGGCCTCCCCTTGGTCGACTCAGCCCTAAATGAGTAAATGGTGTAGAGGTGGTGGTGTAGCCCTGCTAGAGGCTACCTGGGGTAGCTTTGTCTGTGTAATAGCACTTGCCCCTACAGCCCTGCTAGAGGCTACCTGGGGAAGCTGTGTCTGTGTAACAGCACTTGCCCCTACAGCCCTACTAGAGGCTACCTGGGGTAGCTTTCTCTGTGTCTGTGTAACAGCACTTGCCCCTACAGCCCTGCTGGAGGCTACCTGGGTAGCTTTGTCTGTGTCTGTGTAACAGCACTTGCCCCTACAGTCCTGCTAGAGGCTACCTGGGGTAGCTTTGTGTGTGTAACAGCACTTGCCCCTACAGCTCTGCTAGAGGCTACCTGGGGTAGCTTTGTCTGTGTCTGTGTAACAGCACTTGCCTCTACTGCCTTGCTAGAGGCTACCTGGGGTAGCTTTGTCTGTGTCTGTGTAACAGCACTTGCCCCTACAGCCCTGCTAGAGGCTACCTGGGGCAGCTTTGTCTGTGTCTGTGTGACAGCACTTGCCCCTACAGCCCTGCTAGAGGCTACCTGTGGTAGCTTTGTCTGTGTAACAGCACTTGCCCCTACAGCCCTGCTAGAGGCTACCTGGGGCAGCTTTGTCTGTGTCTGTGTAACAGCACTTGCCCCTACAGCCCTGCTAGAGGCTTCCTGGGGTAGCTTTGTCTGTGTCTGTGTAACAGCACTTGCCCCTACAGCCCTGCTAGAGGCTACCTGGGGGAGCTTTGTCTGTGTATGTGTAACAGCACTTGCCCCTACAGCCCTGCTAGAGGCTACCTGGGGGAGCTTTGTCTGTGTCTGTGTAACAGCACTTGCCCCTACAGCCCTGCTAGAGGCTACCTGGGGGAGCTTTGTCTGTGTCTGTGTAACAGCACTTGCCCCTACAGCCCTGCTAGAGGCTACCTGGGGAGCTTTGTCTGTGTCTGTGTAACAGCACTTGCCCCTACAGCCCTGCTAGAGGCTACATGGGGAGCTTTGTCTGTGTATGTGTAACAGCACTTGCCCCTACAGCCCTGCTAGAGGCTACCTGGGGAGCTTTGTCTGTGTCTGTGTAACAGCACTTGCCCCTACAGCCCTGCTAGAGGCTACCTGGGGGAGCTTTGTCTGTGTCTGTGTAACAGCACTTGCCCCTACAGCCCTGCTAGAGGCTACCTGGGGGAGCTTTGTCTGTGTCTGTGTAACAGCACTTGCCCCTACAGCCCTGCTAGAGGCTACATGGGGCAGCTTTGTCTGTGTCTGTGTAACAGCACTTGTCCCTACAGCCCTGCTAGAGGCTACCTGGGGGAGCTTTGTCTGTGTCTGTGTAACAGCACTTGCCCCTACAGCCCTGCTAGAGGCTACCTGGGGGAGCTTTGTCTGTGTCTGTGTAACAGCACTTGCCCCTACAGCCCTGCATCTCTGTGCGTGGAATCTTTTGGGCAGCTGACGGGAGTTTATTCAAAACCGCACCCAGCTCATAGCAGCGTGGAAACCAGATAGTGGATGGGTGGGTGAGTGGGTGGGTGAGTGGGTGAGTGAGTGGGTGAGTGGGTGGGTGAGTGGGTGGGTGGGTGGGTGAGTGGGTGGGTGGGTGGGTGAGTGAGTGGGTGGGTGAGTGAGTGGGTGGGTGAGTGGGTGGGTGGGTGAGTGGGTGAGTGGGTGGGTGGGTGAGTGGGTGAGTGGGTGGGTGAGTGGGTGGGTGAGTGGGTGAGTGGGTGGGTGAGTGGGTGAGTGGGTGGGTGAGTGGGTGGGTGGGTGAGTGGGTGGGTGGGTGAGTGGGTGAGTGGGTGGGTGGGTGGGTGGGTGAGTGGGTGGATGAGTGGGTGGGTGAGTGGGTGAGTGAGTGAGTGAGTGGGTGAGTGGGTGGGTGAGTGGGTGGGTGAGTGGGTGGGTGAGTGGGTGAGTGGGTGAGTGAGTGGGTGAGTGGGTGGGTGAGTGGGTGGGTGAGTGGGTGGGTGAGTGAGTGGGTGGGTGGGTGGGTGGGTGGGTGAGTGGGTGGGTGGGTGGGTGAGTGGGTGGGTGAGTGGGTGAGTGGGTGGGTGAGTGGGTGAGTGAGTGAGTGGGTGAGTGGGTGAGTGGGTGGGTGAGTGGGTGAGTGGGTAGGTGAGTGAGTGAGTGGGTGAGTGGGTGAGTGAGTGGGTGGGTGGGTGAGTGGGTGGGTGGGTGAGTGGGTGGGTGGGTGGGTGAGTGAGTGAGTGAGTGGGTGGTTGGGTGGGTGAGTGAGTGAGTGGGTGAGTGGGTGAGTGAGTGGGTGGGTGGGTGGGTGGGTGAGTGGGTGGGTGGGTGAGTGGGTGGGTGAGTGAGTGAGTGGGTGAGTGGGTGGGTGAGTGGGTGGGTGAGTGGGTGGGTGAGTGAGTGGGTGAGTGGGTGAGTGAGTGGGTGAGTGGGTGAGTGGGTGGGTGAGTGAGTGGGTGGGTGAGCGAGTGGGTGAGTGGGTGAGTGGGTGGGTGAGTGAGTGGGTGGGTGAGTGGTGGTGGGTGGGTGAGTGGGTGAGTGAGTGGGTGAGTGGGTGGGTGGGTGGGTGAGTGGGTGAGTGGGTGGGTGAGTGGGTGGGTTAGTGAGTGAGTGGGTGGGTGAGTGGGTGTGTGCGTGAGTGGGTGAGTGGGTGGGTGAGTGGGTGAGTGAGTGGGTGAGTGAGTGGGTGAGTGGGTGAGTGGGTGGGTGAGTGGGTGAGTGGGTAGGTGAGTGAGTGAGTGGGTGAGTGGGTGAGTGAGTGGGTGGGTGGGTGGGTGAGTGGGTGGGTGGGTGAGTGGGTGGGTGGGTGGGTGAGTGAGTGAGTGGGTGGGTGGGTGGTTGGGTGGGTGAGTGAGTGAGTGGGTGAGTGGGTGAGTGAGTGGGTGGGTGGGTGAGTGGGTGGGTGGGTGAGTGGGTGGGTGAGTGGGTGGGTGGGTGAGTTGGTGGGTGAGTGGGTGAGTGAGTGGGTGGGTGAGTGGGTGAGTGGGTGAGTGAGTGGGTGGGTGAGTGAGTGAGTGAGTGGGTGGGTGGGTGAGTGAGTGGGTGAGTGAGTGGGTGGGTGGGTGGGTGAGTGGGTGAGTGGGTGGGTGAGTGGGTGAGTGGGTGGGTGAGTGGGTGGGTGAGTGAGTGGGTGAGTGAGTGAATGGGTGGGTGAGTGGGTGAGTGAGTGAATGGGTGGGTGAGTGGGTGAGTGAGTGGGTGAGTGGGTGGGTGGGTGAGTGGGTGAGTGAGTGGGTGGGTGGGTGAGTGAGTGGGTGAGTGGGTGAGTGGGTGGGTGAGTGGGTGAGTGGGTGGGTGAGTGGGTGGGTGAGTGAGTGGGTGAGTGAGTGAATGGGTGGGTGAGTGAGTGGGTGAGTGGGTGAGTGGGTGAATGGGTGAGTGAGTGAGTGGGTGGGTGGGTGAGTGAGTGGGTGAGTGAGTGGGTGAGTGGGTGGGTGAGTGGGTGAGTGAGTGGGTGAGTGGGTGGGTGAGTGAGTGGGTGGGTGAGTGAGTGGGTGAGTGAGTGAATGGGTGGGTAAGTGGGTGAGTGGGTGGGTGAGTGGGTGAGTGGGTGAGTGAGTGGGTGAGTAGGTGGGTGAGTGAGTGGGTGAGTGGGTGAATGGGTGAGTGAGTGAGTGGGTGGGTGAGTGGGTGGGTGAGTGAGTGGGTGAGTGGGTGAATGGGTGGGTGAGTGGGTGAGTGGGTGGGTGAGTGGTTGAGTGGGTGAGTGAGTGGGTGAGTAGGTGGGTGAGTGAGTGGGTGGGTGAGTGGGTGAGTGAGTGGGTGAGTGGGTGGGTGAGTGAGTGGGTGGGTGAGTGAGTGGGTGAGTGAGTGAATGGGTGGGTGAGTGGGTGAGTGGGTGGGTGAGTGGGTGAGTGGGTGAGTGAGTGGGTGAGTGGGTGGGTGAGTGAGTGGGTGGGTGAGTGAGTGGGTGAGTGAGTGAATGGGTGGGTGAGTGGGTGAGTGGGTGGGTGAGTGGGTGAGTGGGTGAATGGGTGAGTGAGTGAGTGGGTGGGTGAGTGGGTGAGTGAGTGAATGGGTGGGTGAGTGGGTGAGTGAGTGAGTGGATGGGTGAGTGAGTGGGTGGGTGAGTGGGTGAGTGGGTGAGTGAGTGGATGGGTGAGTGAGTGGGTGAGTGAGTGAGTGGATGGGTGAGTGAGTGGGTGGGTGAGTGGGTGAGTGGGTGAGTGGGTGAATGGGTGAGTGAGTGAGTGGGTGGGTGAGTGAGTGGGTGAGTGAGTGGGTGAGTGAGTGAATGGGTGGGTGAGTGGGTGAGTGGGTGGGTGAGTGGGTGAGTGGGTGAGTGAGTGAGTGGATGGGTGAGTGGGTGGGTGAGTGGGTGAGTGGGTGAGTGAGTGGGTGAGTAGGTGGGTGAGTGAGTGGGTGAGTGGTTAGGTGATTGAGTGAGTGGTTGGGTTTGTAAGTGGCTGGCTGAGTGGGTAAGACCCTTACAGATGCTGATGATGTTAATAATGATAATGCTGATACTATTACTAATAGTATTGATCATATTACTGCGGCGGCCCCGATCGAAACCATTTCCATCCTTCAGTGAACGACGCATTCTCGCAATCAGCCGCTGGTCCGTCTATAAGTTTTAAATCGAAAGATCTCTGAATCATCACCCCGAGCTCTCATACTCTGATGGTGCGTCGTCTTTGAGTTGTGCGCCTTTTGGCGTCATCTGGTCCAACACCATGTGAGACTAGGCTCTAAGGAAAGCTGTCTCGGGTGTGGACCAATCAGTTTCAAAGACAGTGCATAAATTATCATCATCATCGATAATGACACATCATCATCATCATCATCATCGATGATGACACATTATCAATAATACTAACACTATCATTGATTGAGACTGGGCTCTAAAGAAAGCTGTCTCGGGTGTGCACCAATCAGTTTCAAAGACAGTGCATAAATTATCATCATTGATAATGACACATCATCATCGATAATTATACTAACATTGGTTGAGACTGGACTCTAAGAAAAGCTGTCTCGGGTGTGGACCAATCAGTTTCAAAGACAATGCATAAATTATCATCATCGATAATGACACATCATCATCGATAATTATACTAACATTGGTTGAGACTGGGCTCTAAGAAAAGCTGTCTCGGGTGTGGACCAATCAGTTTCAAGGACAATACATCAAACATCATCATCGATAATGACACATCATCATCGATAATTATACTATCATTGGTTGAGACTGGGCTCTAAAGAAAGCTGCCTCTGGTGTGGACCAATCAGTTTCAAGGACAACGCATCAATCATCAGAGTAATGTTTTTTGTTTGCATTATGGCTGCAGGTATTGTGGTCTATGCAAACATTATTCCTTGCAAAAAAAGGCGTCAGTTTTGTTGCCAGATAGAAGGGTTAAAAGCAATATTCATATTTTTTTACTGGCAAAGGAGGTTCCAATGGTGTAAATGCTTCACCCCCAGCTCTCACACTCTGATGGTGCATTGTCTTTGAGTTGTGCGCCTTTTGGCGTCATCTGGTCCAACACCATGTGAGACTAGGCTCTAAGGAAAGCTGTCTCGGGTGTGGACCAATCAACTTCAAGGACAATGCATCATCATCATCGATACTGACACATCATCATCGATAATTATACTACCATTGGTTGAGACCGGGCTCTAAAGAAAGCTGTCTCGTGTGTGGACCAATCAACTTCAAGGACAACGCATCATCATCATCAATAATGACACATCATCATCGATAATGACACATCATCATCGATAATTATACTATCATTGATTGAGACTGGGCTCTAAGAAAAGCTGTCTCGGGTGTGGACCAATCAGTTTCAAAGGCAATGCATCAATCATCATCGATAATGACACATCATCATCATCGATACTAATACTACCATTGGTTGAGACTGGGTTCTAAAGAAAGCTGTCTCGGGTGTGGACCAATCAACTTCAAAGACAATGCATCATCATCATCGATAATGACACATCATCATCATCATCGATAATGACACATCATCAAGGTCGATACTAATACTATCATTGGTTGAGACTGGGCTCTAAAGAAAGCTGTCTCGGGTGTGGACCAATCAACTTCAAGGACAGTGCGTACATTATCAGAGTTGTGTGTTTTGTTTGCATTATGACTGCAGGTATTGTGGTCAATGCAAACATGACTCCTTGCAAAAAAAGTGTCAGTTTTGTTGCCAGATAGAAGGGTAAAAAACAATTATCATGAAAAGTCGTGTCTGTTTAGGGGCCATGTTGATTCTGGGAATCGATGCTGGATATCGACACGGAATCGCCTCGTTCTGCAGATCGATTCTAACGTAAATCGAACGTCTGTCCGTGCGCCTCTGATGTTCATCTCCGTATAGAAACGCATGGTCCTGTTGCGGAGGGAGCTGGTAGAACAAGTATAACCCGTAAAAAAACAAAGTGTTTCACTCTAAATCCTTTATATGCGTGGCGGCTCGAGTCCTCTCGTCCTCTGGCTTGAGATGGCTGCCACCTATGGGTCAGATGATTGCCTGCCACCATTAAGCAATTGGTAATTACATGTAATTTTTTTGTCCTAAAAAGTGTAAAATTTTGGAAAAAAAATTTTCACGAACATTAATTGTCACGCACAACGAGTCTGTGTGGAAAATGTCAGCTCGATTGGATCACGGGAAGTGGGTTAAAAAACGACCGAAAGATTTGCACGGTCGTAAGCGCGCAAGCAAGCAAGTGAACTTAATATAAAGGATTTAAATTAAAAAATTAACCCGTAAAAACAAAGTTTTTCACTCTAAATCCTTTATATGCGTGGCGGCTAGAGTCCTCTCGTCCTCTGGCTTGAGATGGCTGCCAACTATGGGTCAGATGATTGCCTGCCACCATTAAGCAATTGGTAATTAAATATAAATTTTTGTCCTAAAAAGTGTAACATTTCACGAACATTAATTGTCACGCACAACGAGTCTGTGTGCAAAATGTCAGCTCGATTGGATCACGGGAAGTGGGTTAAAAAACGACCGAAAGATTTGCACGGTCCTAAGCAAGCAAGCAAGCAAGTGAACTTAATATAAAGGATTTAATAAAAAAAATAGCCACCGTACACCAACGCTGTGTGCAAATATCCCAGTGGGATGCAAGTCAAACAACAACAACAACCACAAGACAACTTAGATTAAGGCCATCAGTCTAACTCTGTACTACAACAACACAGACATGGCCAAACCAAAAACACTTTTCGAAATCACCAAAATGAAGCCATAAAAGCGATGAAACAGCAGTGATCACAGGAACTGTGACCGAATTTTCGCAATAAACGATGTAAACAACATGTACTACAGTAGTAGGTTTTTACCCTTTTAAACTGGTACAAAACTGACAGTTTTGTACCAGTTTAAAAGGGTTTTTACCCTTTTAAACTGGTACAAAAAAGGGTTTTTACCCTTTTAAACTGACAGTTTTGTACCAGTTTAAAAGGGTAAAAACCCTTTTAAAACTGGTACAAAAAGGGTTTTTACCCTTTTAAACTGACAGTTGTGTACCAGTTTAAAAGGGTAAAACCCCTTTTAAACTGGTACAAAAAAGGGTTTTAACCCTTTTAAACTGGTACAAAAAAAGGGTAAAAACCCTTTTTTGTACCAGTTTAAAAGGGTTTTTACCCTTTTAAACTGGTACAAAAAAGGGGTTTTACCATTTTAAACTGGTACAAAAAAGGGGTTTTACCCTTTTAAACTGGTACAAAAAACTGTCAGTTTTGTACCAGTTTAAAAGGGGGTTTACCCTTTTAGTTTAAAAGGGGTTTTACCCTTTTAAACTGGTACAAAAAAGGGTTTTTACCCTTTTAAACTGGTACAAAAAAGGGTTTTTACCCTTTTAAACTGGTACAAAAAAGGGTTTTTACCCTTTTAAACTGGTACAAAAAGGGTTTTTACCCTTTTAAACTGGTACAAAAAAGGGTTTTTACCCTTTTAAACTGGTACAAAAAAGGGGTTTTACCCTTTTAAACTGGTACAAAAAAGGGGGTTTACCCTTTTAAACTGGTACAAAAAAGGGTTTTTACCCTTTTAAACTGGTACAAAAAGGGTTTTTACCCTTTTAAACTGGTACAAAAAAGGGTTTTTACCCTTTTAAACTGGTACAAAAAAGGGGGTTTACCCTTTTAAACTGGTACAAAAAAGGGTTTTTACCCTTTTAAACTGGTACAAAAAAGGGTTTTACCCTTTTAAACTGGTACAAAAAAGGGTTTTTACCCTTTTAAACTGGTACAAAAAAGGGGTTTTACCCTTTTAAACTGGTACAAAAAGGGGTTTTACCCTTTTAAACTGGTACAAAAAAGGGTTTTTACCCTTTTAAACTGGTGCAAAAAGGGGTTTTACCCTTTTAAACTGGTACAAAAAAGGGTTTTTACCCTTTTAAACTGGTACAAAAAAGGGGTTTTACCCTTTTAAACTGGTACAAAAAAGGGGTTTTACCCTTTTAAACTGGTACAAAAAAGGGTTTTTACCCTTTTAAACTGGTACAAAAAAGGGTTTTTACCCTTTTAAACTGGTACAAAAAAGGGGTTTTACCCTTTTAAACTGGTACAAAAAAGGGTTTTTACCCTTTAAAAACTGGTACAAAAAAGGGTTTTTACCCTTTTAAACTGGTACAAAAAAGGGTTTTTACCCTTTTAAACTGGTACAAAAAAGGGTTTTTACCCTTTTAAACTGGTACAAAAAAGGGGGTTTACCCTTTTAAACTGGTACAAAACTGACAGTTTTTTTAAAAAAAACCTAGTACTATATGTTGCCACTGCTAAAAGACATCTCATAGTGTAAACAACACGTACCACCAAGACCCTGCAGCCATAAGCTGGCTGCATGAGTCACTCTACAACAACAGCAGCAGGAGCATCAGTCGGAGTATCAACATCTCTTTAAAATGCACTTTTAAAGATCAGCGCACTAAAACAAATTATCCTGCTGTGCAGGAGGGAGTTGGTAGGAACACATTGTTGGGTTGCTGGGTCAATGACCTGCAGGGTCAAAGGCGGCGTGGGGTATTCCGCAAATATGGCCGACTGTGAGGGCGGGCACAAGCCGGTAGTGAGTAGGGGAAACGTTGAGTTTTATACGGGCACCACGGGGTGACCAGCGCCTCTCCACCCAGCTTCACCCCTCCCACCCAGCCCCACCCTCCCACCCAGCCCCACCCCACCCAGCCCCTCCCACCCTCCCACCCAGCCCCACCCCACCCAGCCCCTCCCCACCCTCCCCACCCTCCCACCCAGCCCCTCCCCACCCTCCCACCCTCCCACCCTCCCACCCTCCCACCCTCCCCACCCTCCCCACCCTCCCACCCAGCCCCACCCTCCCCACCCTCCCACCCAGCCCCTCCCCACCCTCCCCACCCTCCCACCCAGCCCCTCCCCACCCTCCCCACCCTCCCACCCAGCCCCACCCCACCCAGCCCCTCCCCACCCTCCCCACCCTCCCACCCAGCCCCACCCCACCCAGCCCCTCCCCACCCTCCCCACCCTCCCACCCAGCCCCACCCCACCCTCCCCACCCAGCCCCACCCAGCCCCTCCCCACCCTCCCCACCCTCCCACCCAGCCCCACCCCACCCAGCCCCTCCCCACCCTCCCACCCAGCCCCACCCAGCCCCTCCCCACCCTCCCCACCCCCACCCACCCCCCCCCCAGCCCTCCCCACCCTCCCACCCAGCCCCACCCAGCCCCTCCCCACCCAGCCCCACCCCACCCAGCCCCTCCCCACCCTCCCCACCCTCCCACCCAGCCCCACCCCACCCAGCCCCTCCCCACCCTCCCCACCCTCCCACCCTCCCACCCAGCCCCACCCTCCCACCCAGCCCCACCCCACCCAGCCCCTCCCCACCCTCCCCACCCTCCCCACCCTCCCACCCAGCCCCACCCCACCCAGCCCCTCCATGGGGGGAGTGGTGGAGCAGTGGTTAGCGCACTGTGTGTGTGTGATACTATTACTGATACTATTGTTGTTGATACTATTACTGATATTATTGTTGTTGATACTATTACTGATACTATTACTGATACTATTGTTGTTGATACTATTACTGATACTATTACTGATACTAATGTTGTTGATACTATTACTGATACTATTGTTGTTGATACTATTACTGATACTATTACTGATACTATTGTTGTTGATACTATTACTGATATTATTGTTGTTGATACTATTACTGATACTATTACTGATACTATTACTGATACTATTGTTGTTGATACTATTACTGATACTATTGTTGTTGATACTATTACTGATACTATTACTGATGCTATTGTTGTTGATACTATTACTGATCCTATTGTTGTTGATACTATTACTGATACTATTACTGATACTATTACTGATACTATTACTGATCCTATTGTTGTCGATGTCGTCACTGCTAGTGGGGGCCATGCAGGTTTATATTCCTTTCCCGACCAAGGAAGTCGGCCTCGGACACTCTGTGATCATCCCGTGCAGAGGTGAGTGGGTGGGTGACTAAGTGAGTGAGTGAGTCAGTGAGTGACTAAGTAACTGAGTGAGTGACTGACTGACTGAGTGGGTGGGTGGGTGAGTGAGTGGGTGGGTGGGTGAGTGGGTGAGTGAGTGGGTGAGTGGGTGAGTGAGTGGGTGACTAAGTGAGTGACTGAGTCAGTGAGTGACTAAGTAACTGAGTGAGTGACTGACTGACTGAGTGGGTGTGTGGGTGAGTGAGTGAGTGAGTGGGTGAGTGAGTGGGTGGGTGGGTGAGTGAGTGGGTGGGTGGGTGAGTGGGTGAGTGAGTGGGTGAGTGGGTGAGTGAGTGGGTGACTAAGTGAGTGAGTGAGTGAGTGACTAAGTGAGTGACTGACTGAGTGACTGACTGACTGACTGAGTGATTGACTGAGTGACTGACTGAGTGACTGACTGAGTGACTGACTGAGTGACTGAGTGACTGAGTGAGTGACTGAGTGAGTGACTGAGTGACTGACTGAGTGAGTGACTAAGTGAGTGACTGACTGAGTGACTGACTGACTGACTGAGTGATTGACTGAGGGACTGACTGAGTGACTGACTGAGTGACTGAGTGAGTGACTGAGTGACTGAGTGAGTGACTGAGTGAGTGACTGAGTGACTGAGTGACTGACTGACTGAGTGACTGAGTGAGTGACTGAGTGAGTGACTGAATGAGTGGGTGGGTGAGTGGGTGAGTGGGTGAGTGAGTGAGTCGGTGGGTGGGTGAGTGGGTGGGTGAGTGGGTGGGTGGGTGGGTGAGTGAGTGAGTGGGTGGGTGAGTGAGTGGGTGGGTGAGTGGGTGAGTGGGTGAGTGAGTGAGTCGGTGGGTGGGTGAGTGGGTGGGTGAGTGGGTGGGTGGGTGGGTGAGTGAGTGAGTGGGTGGGTGAGTGAGTGGGTGGGTGAGTGAGATAGTGGGTGAGTGAGTGAGTGGGTGGGTGAGTGGGTGAGTGGGTGCGTGAGTGGGTGAGTGGGTGAGTGAGTGGGTGAGTGGGTGGGTGAGTGGGTGAGTGGGTGGGTGGGTGAGTGGGTGAGTGGGTGAGTGGGTGGGTGAGTGGGTGAGTGGGTGAGTGAGTGGGTGAGTGGGTGAGTGAGTGGGTGGGTGGGTGGGTGAGTGGGTGGGTGAGTGGGTGGGTGAGTGGATGAGTGGGTGGGTGGGTGAGTGGGTGAGTGGGTGGGTGAGTGGGTGAGTGGGTGAGTGAGTGAGTGAGTGAGTGGGTGAGTGGGTGGGTGAGTGAGTGAGTGAGTGGTGGGTGAGTGGGTGAGTAGGTGGGTGAGTGGGTGGGTGAGTGGGTGGGTGGGTGAGTGGGTGAGTGGGTGAGTGGGTGAGTGAGTGGGTGAGTGAGTGAGTGGGTGAGTGGGTGACTGACTGAGTGACTGACTGACTGAGTGATTGAGTGACTGACTGAGTGACTGACTGATTAAGTGAGTAGTTGAGTGACTGACTGAGTGACTGACTGAGTGAGTGACTGAGTGACTGAGTGAGTGACTGACTGAGTGACTGAGTGACTGACTGAGTGACTGACTGACTGAGTGACTGACTGACTGAGTGAGTGACTGAGTGACTGAGTGAGTGACTGAGTGAGTGGGTGGGTGAGTGACTGAGTGACTGAGTGAGTGACTGAGTGAGTGACTGAATGAGTGGGTGGGTGGGTGAGTGGGTGGGTGAGTGGGTGAGTGAGTGACTAAGTGAGTGAGTGGGTGAGTGAGTGGGTGAGTGGGTGAGTGGGTGGGTGAGTGGGTGAGTGAGTGACTAAGTGAGTGAGTGGGTGAGTGAGTGGGTGAGTGGGTGAGTGGGTGGGTGGGTGGGTGGGTGGGTGAGTGAGTGAGTGAGTGGGTGGGTGGGTGGGTGAGTGGGTGGGTGAGTGACTGACTGACTGACTGAGTGACTGAGTGACTGAGTGACTGACTGAGTGAGTGACTGAGTGAGTGACTGAATGAGTGGGTGGGTGAGTGGGTGAGTGAGTGGGTGAGTGAGTGAGTGGGTGAGTGAGTGGGTGAGTGGGTGGGTAAGTGAGTGGGTGGGTGGGTGGGTGAGTGGGTGGGTGGGTGGGTGAGTGGGTGGGTGAGTGGGTGAGTGAGTGACTGACTGAGTGAGTGACTGAGTGAGTGACTGAGTGACTGAGTGAGTGACTGAATGAGTGAGTGGGTGAGTGGGTGAGTGGGTGAGTGAGTGAGTGGGTGGGTGAGTGGGTGAGTGGGTGAGTGAGTGGGTGGGTGAGTGAGTGGGTGAGTGGGTGGGTGAGTGTGTGGGTGAGTGAGTGGGTGGGTGAGTGAGTGGGTGAGTGAGTGGGTGAGTGAGTGGGTGAGTGAGTGGGTGGGTGAGTGAGTGAGTGGGTGGGTGAGTGAGTGAGTGGGTGAGTGAGTGAGTGGGTGGGTGAGTGAGTGGGTGGGTGAGTGAGTGGGTCATTGAGTGGGTGGGTGAGTGAGTGAGTGACTGACTGACTGAGTGACTGAGTAACTGAGTGAGTGACTGAGTGACTGACTGAGTGAGTGACTGAGTAACTGAGTGACTGACTGACTGAGTGACTGAGTGACTGAGTGACTTAGTGACCGACTGAGTGACTGAGTGAGTGACTGACTGAGTGACTGACTGAGTGACTGATTGACTGACTGAGTGACTGACTGACTGACTGAGTGACTGACTGAGTGACTGACTGAGTGACTTAGTGACCGACTGAGTGACTGAGTGAGTGACTGAGTGAGTGACTGACTGAGTGACTGACTGAGTGACCGACTGACTGAGTGACTGAGTGACTGACTGACTGATTGACTGAGTGACTGACTGAGTGACTGAATGAGTGACTGAGTGACTGACTGAGTGAGTGAGTGACTGACTGAGTGACTGACTGACTGACTAAGTGACTGACTGACTGATTGACTGAGTGACTGACTGAGTGACTGACTGAGTGATTGAGTGAGTGAGTGAGTGACTGACTGAGTGACTGAGTGACTGAGTGAGTGACTGAGTGACTGATTGACTGAGTGAGTGATTGACTGACTGACTGACTGAGTGACTGAGTGACTGAGTGACTGAGTAACTGACTGAGTGACTGACTGTCTGATTAAGTGAGTGGTTGAGTGAGTGACTGATTAAGTGATTGACTGACTGACTGAGTGACTGACTGAGTGAGTGACTGATTGACTGACTCACTGAGTGACTGACTTATTGACTAACTGACTGAGTGACTGAATGACTAACTGAGTAACTGAGTGACTGAGTGACTGATTGACTGAGTGTCTAACTAACTGACTGGCTGACTGACTAACTGAGTGACCGACTGACTGAGTCTCTCACCCCCCACCAGCTCGTGGTGGACCACCAGACGTCACCCTCTCGTGGCTGGGGCCGTCTGGAACGCTCTTGGAGGCCTCACCCAGGATCCAGCTCCAGAGATCGTCAAGCCCTGCCCGGCTCTCTCTGCTGCTGTACCAGGCGCAGAACTCCGACTCGGGCGTCTACCGATGTGTGGCCAGATCACAGTCCACAGGGGAACAGGCAGAGGCACAGCTCATGATGACAGTCAGCCGTGAGTCTGTGTGTGTGTGTGTCTGTGTGTGTCTTTGTGAGTCTGTGAGTGTGTGTGTGTGTCTGTGTGAGTGTGTGAGTGTGTGTCACTGTGTGTGTCACTGTGTCTGTGTGTCTGTGTGTGTGTGTCTGTGTGTGTGTCTGTGTGTGTGTGTATCTGTGTGTGTGTGTCTCTGTGTGTGTGTCTCTGTGTGTGTGTCTCTGTGTGTGTCTGTGTGTGTGTGTGAACTCCGACTCGGGCGTCTACCGCTGTGTGGCCAGATCACAGTCCACAGGGGAACAGGCAGAGGCACAGCTCATGATGACAGTCAGCCGTGAGTCTGTGTGTCACTGTGTGTGTGTCTTTGTGAGTCTGTGTGTGTGTCTGTGTCTGTGTGTGTGTGAGTGTGTGTCACTGTGTGTGTGTGTCTCTGTGTCTGTGTGTCTGTGTGTGTGTCTGTGTGTGTGTCTGTGTGTGTGTGTATCTGTGTGTGTGTCTGTGTGTGTGTGTATCTGTGTGTGTGTGTGTCTCTGTGTGTCTCTGTGTGTGTGTCTCTGTGTGTGTCTGTGTGTGTCTGTGTGTGTGTGTCTGTGTGTGTGTGTCTGTGTGTGTCTCTGTGTGTCTCTGTGTGTGTCTCTGTGTGTCTGTGTGTGTGTGAACTCTGACACGGGGTGTACCGCTGTGTGGCCAGATCACAGTCCACAGGGGAACAGGCAGAGGCACAGCTCATGATGACAGTCAGCCGTGAGTCTCTGTGTGTGTCTGTGTGTGTGTCTTTGTGAGTCTGTGAGTGTGTGTGTGTGTCTGTGTGAGTGTGTGAGTGTGTGTCACTGTGTGTGTGTGTCACTGTGTCTGTGTGTCTATGTGTGTGTCTGTGTGTGTCTGTGTCTGTGTGTGTGTGTCTCTGTGTGTGTGTGTCTGTGTGTGTGTCTGTGTGTGTGTCTTTGTGTCTGTGAGTGTCTGTGGGTCTGTGTGAGTGTGTGTGTGTGTCTTTGTGAGTCTGTGAGTGTGTGTGTGTGTCTCTGTGTGTGTCTGTGTCTCTGTGTGTCTCGGTGTGTGTCTCTGTGTGTGTGTGTCACTGTGTCTGTGTGTCTATGTGTGTGTCTGTGTGTGTCTGTGTCTGTGTGTGTGTGTCTCTGTGTGTGTGTGTGAACTCTGACACGGGGTGTACCGCTGTGTGGCCAGATCACAGTCCACAGGAGGACAGGCAGAGGCACAGCTCATGATGACAGTCAGCCGTGAGTCTGTGTGTCACTGTGTGTGTGTCTGTGTGTCACTGTGTGTGTGTCTGTGAGGGTGAGGATCTGTCTGTGTGTCTGTGTGTGTGAGTGTCTCTGTGTGTCTCTGTGTGTCTCTCTATGTGAGTCTCTGTGTGTCTTTGTGTGTGTCTCTGTGTGTGTCTCTCTCTCTGTGTCCCTGTGTGTGTCTCTCTCTCTGTGTGTGTGTGTGTCTGTGAGTGTGTGTCTGTGTGTGTCACTCTCTGTGTATGTCTCTACTAACCAC
>WFAB01003505.1:2500-15466 GCA_018977245.1 Lethenteron camtschaticum
TCACCAGCTCACCATGTCACTCACCACGTCACTCACCAAATCACTCACTCACAGAGACGCTCATCGTCACTCCCCTCCATACCTAGAGACACTCACCACGTTACTCACCAGCTCACTCACCAGCTCACTCACCAGCTCACTCACCAGCTCACTCACCAGCTCACTCACCAGCTCACTCACCACGTCACTCACCATGTCACTCACCACGTTACTCACCAGCTCACTCACCAGCTCACCATGTCACTCACCAGCTCACTCACCACGTCACTCACCAAATCACTCACTCACAGAGACGCTCATCGTCACTCCCCTCCATACCTAGAGACACTCACCACGTTACTCACCAGCTCACTCACCAGCTCACTCACCAGCTCACTCACCAGCTCACTCACCAGCTCACTCACCAGCTCACTCACCAGCTCACTCACCAGCTCACCACTTCACTCACCACATCACTCACCACGTCACTCACCAAATCACTCACTCACAGAGATGCTCATCGTCACTCCCCTCCATACCTAGAGACACTCACCACGTTACTCACCAGCTCACTCACCAGCTCACTCACCAGCTCACTCACCACGTCACTCACCATGTCACTCACCACGTTACTCACCAGCTCACTCACCAGCTCACCATGTCACTCACCAGCTCACTCACCACGTCACTCACCAGCTCACTCATCACGTCACTCACCACGTCACTCACTCACAGAGACGCTCATCATCACTCCCGTCCATACCTAGAGACACTCACCACGCCACTCACCACGTCACTCACCAGCTCACTCACCAGCTCACCTCATCACTCACCAGCTCACCATGTCACTCACCACGTCACTCACCACGTCACTCACTCACCAGCTCACTCACTCACCAGCTCACCACGTCACTCACCACATCACTCACCAGCTCACTCACCAGCTCACCTCATCACTCACCAGCTCACCATGTCACTCACCACGCCACTCACCAGCTCACCTCGTCACTCACCACGTCACTCACCAAATCACTCACTCGCAGAGATGCTCATCGTCACTCCCCTCCATACCTAGAGACACTCACCTCGTTACTCACCAGCTCACTCACCAGCTCACTCACCAGCTCACTCACCCACCCACCCACCAGCTCACTCACCCACCCACCAACTCACCTACCCACCCACCAGCTCACTCACCCACCCACCAGCTCACCCACCCACCAGCTCACTCACCCACCCACCAGCTCACTCACCCACCCACCAGCTCACTCACCCACCCACCAACTCACTCACCCACCCACCAACTCACTCACCCACCCACCAACTCACTCACCCACCCACCAACCAACTCACCCACCCACCAACTCACCCACCCACCCACCAACTCACCCACCCACCCACCAACTCACCCACCCACCCACCAACTCACCCACCCACCAACTCACCCACCCACCCACCAACTCACCCACCCACCCACCAACTCACCCACCCACCAACTCACCCACCCACCAACTCACTCACCCACCAACTCACTCACCCACCAACTCACCCACCCACCAACTCACCCACCCACCCACCAACTCACCCACCCACCAACTCACCCACCCACCCACCAACTCACCCACCCACCACCCCACCCACCAAACTCACCCACCCACCCACCCACCCACCAACTCATCCACTCACCCACCCACCAACTCACCCACCCACCAACTCACCCACCCACCAACTCACCCACCCACCAACTCACCCACCCAGCCACCCACCAACTCACCCACCCAGCCACCCACCAACTCACTCACCCAGCCACCCACCAACTCACTCACCCAGCCACCCACCAACTCACTCACCCACCAACTCACCCACCCACCAACTCACCCACCAACTCACCCAACCACCAACTCACCCACCCACCAACTCACCCACCCACCAACTCACCCACCCACCAACTCACCCACCCACCAACTCACCCACCAACTCACCCACCCACCAACTCACCCACCCACCAACTCACCCACCCACCAACTCACTCACCCACCCACCCACCAACTCACCCACCCAGCCACCCATCAACTCACCCACCCAGCCACCCATCAACTCACCCACCCACCCACCAACTCACCCACCCACCCACCAACACACCCACCCAGCCACCCACCAACTCACCCACCCACCAACTCACCCACCAACCCACCCAGCCACCCACCAACTCACCAACCAACTCACCCACTCACCCACCCACCAACTCACCCACCCACCAACTCACCCACCCACCCACCAACTCACCCACCCACCCAGCCACCCACCCACCCACCCACCAACTCACCCACCCAGCCACCCACCAACTCACCCACCCAGCCACCCACCAACTCACCCACCCACCACCCAACCCACCCACCAAACTCACCGATCTCATCGGCAATCTTCTGCCTCTGCGTCCGCACCTTCCTCACTCCGCCCATGGTGATGCGACGCTCACCACCACCACCACCTCCATCATCGCCATCATCATCATCGTCGTCATCATCGTCATCGTCATCATCATCGTCGTCACCGCCACGGTCTCTGATTCGCCGGGTGGACGCCGACGACGAGGTGAGCGGTAGAAAGTCTCCCGTGACTCCACCTCCACCTCCACCACCTCCACCTCCACCGCCGCCTTTCTCCCTGGCGAGTTGACGACGCTTGCGCGCTGCGTGGATGAACGCTGCGTCCGGGATCTCACCTGTGGCAGGAGGGGGGGAGGGAGGTGAGGGAGGTGAGGGATGGTGAGGATTCCACTGCTCACCACCACACACTCACTAGACACTCACCACACTCACTCACCACCACACACTCACTCACACACAGCACACACACACACTCACCACACACACACACCACACTCACTCACCACCAACTCACACAGACCACACACACTCACTCACCACACACCACCACACACACTAGACACTCACCACACTCACACAGACCACACACACTCACCACACTCACACAGACCACACACACTCACACAGACCACACACCACCACACACACTAGACACTCACCACACACACCCCACCACACACAACACTGACCACCACCACACACTCGCACACACACACACACTCACTCACCACCACTCACACACACTCACTCACTACCACTCGCACACTCACTCACTCACCACCACTCGCACACACACACACACTCACTCACTCACCACCACTCGCACACACACACACACTCACTCACTCACCACCACTCGCACACACACACACACTCACTCACTCACCACCACTCGCACACACACACACACTCACTCACCACCACTCGCACACACACACTCACTCACCCACTCACTCACCACACACACACACCACCACTCGCACACACACACACTCACCACCACTCGCACACACACTCACTCACCACCACTCGCACACACACACACACTCACTCACCACCACTCACACACACACTCACTC
This sequence comes from Lethenteron camtschaticum, assembly GCA_018977245.1. Lineage (NCBI taxonomy): Eukaryota > Metazoa > Chordata > Hyperoartia > Petromyzontiformes > Petromyzontidae > Lethenteron > Lethenteron camtschaticum. The sequence continues at coordinate 5,949 of WFAB01003505.1, forward strand.
ACTCACCACCACTCACACACACACACACACACTCACTCACCACCACTCGCACACACACACTCACTCACCACCACTCGCACACACACACACCACCACTCGCACACACACACTCACTCACCACCACTCGCACACACACACACACTCACTCACCACCACTCACACACACACACTCACTCACCACCACTCGCACACACACACACACTCACTCACTCACCACCACTCACACACACTCACTCACTACCACTCGCACACACACACACACTCACCACCACTCGCACACACACACACACTCACTCACTCACCACCACTCGCACACACACACACACTCACCCACTCACTCACCACACACACACACCACCACTCGCACACACACACACTCACCACCACTCGCACACACACACTCACCACCACTCGCACACACTCACTCACCACCACTCGCACACACTCACTCACTACCACTCGCACACACACACACACTCACCCACTCACTCACCACACACACACACCACCACTCGCACACACACACACACTCACTCACCACCGCACACACACACACACTCACTCACCACCACTCACACACACACACTCACTCACCACCACTCGCACACACACACACACTCACTCACCACCACTCACACACACACACACTCACTCACCACCACTCACACACACACACTCACCACCACTCGCACACACACACACACTCACTCACCACCACTCGCACACACACACTCACTCACCACCACTCACACACACACACTCACTCACCACCACTCACACACACACACTCACTCACCACCACTCACACACACACACTCACTCACCACCACTCGCACACACACACACACTCACTCACTCACCACCACTCGCACACACACACACACTCACTCACTCACCACCACTCGCACACACACACACACTCACCCACTCACTCACCACACACACACACCACCACTCACACACACACACTCACCACCACTCACACACACACACTCACTCACCACCACTCGCACACACACACTCACTCACCACCACTCGCACACACACACTCACTCACCACCACTCGCACACACACACACACTCACTCACCACCACTCGCACACACACACACACACACTCACTCACCACCACTCGCACACACACACTCACTCACCACCACTCGCACACACACACTCACTCACCACCACTCACACACACACACTCACTCACCACCACTCACACACACACACTCACTCACTCACCACTCACACACACACACTCACTCACCACCACTCGCACACACACACTCACTCACCACCACTCACACACACACACTCACTCACCACCACTCGCACACACACACACACACTCACTCACCACCACTCGCACACACACACACACACTCACTCACCACCACTCGCACACACACACTCACTCACCACCACTCGCACACACACACACACTCACTCACCACCACTCACACACACACACACACTCACTCACCACCACTCGCACACACACACACACACTCACTCACCACCACTCGCACACACACACACACTCACTCACCACCACTCACACACACACACACACTCACTCACCACCACTCGCACACACACACTCACTCACCCACTCACTCACCACACACACACCACCACACACTCACACACTCACTCACCACCCACACACACCACCACACACGACACTGACCACCACCACACACTCGCACACACACACACTCACTCACCACCACTCGCACACACACACTCACTCACACACTCACTCACCACCACTCGCACACCACCACACACGACACTGACCACCACCACACACTCGCACACTCACACACTCACCTCACCACCACACACACACACACCTCACCACCACACACACACACACCTCACCACCACACACACACACACCTCACCACCACACACACTCACTCACTCACCACCACACACACTCACCTTACCACCACACACACTCACTCACTCACCACCACACACACAAATTCACCACCACACACAAACTCACCACCACACACACTCACCACACACACACTCACCTCACCACCACACACACTCACACTCACCACCACACACAAACTCACCACCACACACACTCACCTCACCACCACACACACTCACACTCACCACCACACACAAACTCACCACCACACACACTCACACACTACACCACCACAAGACACTCACCACCACACACTCACCACCCCACCACCCCCCACACCCCACCACACACACACTCACCACCCCACCACCCCCCACACACACTCACCACCACCACACACTCACTCACCACAAACACACTCACCACCACCACACACTCACTCACCACACACTCACCACACCACCATACTCACACACCACACTCACCAGGCTTGAGTGATGTCAGCGGTACGAGTGGGGCGGTGAGGATTCCACCGCTCACCGCCGCTTTCCCGTTCGCCTCGCTCACCCCGACTCGTCCTCCTAGTCCACCTCGTCCACCACCACTCACCTCCACCTTGTCCACCAAAGAAAAACAAAGGTCCCCCGGCTAGCGTCTAACAAGACTGCTGGGGCAAGTGCTGCCAGGAGACTATGGAAGGCCCGGCACTGTGGTACACAGACACTCACTCACTCACACTCACTCACTCACCTCACACTCACTCACCTCACACTCACCCACTCACTCACCCACTCACTCACCCACTCACTCACCCACTCACTCACCCATACACTCACACACCCACTCACTCATTCACTCACTCACCCACTCACTCACTCACTCACCCACTCACCTACTCATTCACCCACTCACCCACTCACTCACCTTACCTTACTCATTCACTCACTCACCCACTCACCCACTCACCCGCTCACCCGCTCAATTCACTCATTCACCCGTTCACTCATTCACCCGCTCACTCATTCACCCGCTCACTCATTCACCCGCTCACTCATTCACCCACCCACTCACTCACTCACCCACCTCACACTCGCTCACTCACCCACCTCACACTCACTCACCCACTCACTCACCCATTCACCCGCTCACCTGTTCACCCATTCACCCGCTCACTCACTCACTACTCTCACTCACTCATTCACCCACCCCCTCATTCACTCACTCGTACACTCACTCACACACTCATCTCACTCGCACATTAAATTATTCACTCATTCACACACTCACCTCACTGATTCACCCACTTACACACTCACTCATTCACCCACATACTCGTTCACTCACTCACCGCCATCGCTACCACCACCACCATCGCTACCACCACCATCATCACGTCCACTATCATGTCCACCATCGTTATCACCACCACCACCATCATCATCATCACCACCATCAATCACCACCACCACCATCATCACCACTATCACCACCACCACCATTACCACCATCACCGCCACCATCACCACCATCATCATCATCACCACCATCACCACCATCATCACCACCACCATCACCACCTTCACCACCATCATCATCATCACCACCATCACCACCATCATCACCACCACCATCACCACCTTCACCACCACCACCACCACCATCACCACCATCATCACCACCATCACCACCACCATCATCACCACCACCATCACCACCTTCACCATCATCACCACCACCATCACCACCTTCACCATCATCACCACCACCATCACCACCACCATCACCACCATCACCACCATCACCACCATCACCACCACCACCCCCTCTCTACCTTGCCCACCGCCTCATCCACCACCACTGCAGCCTCCGCACTCTCCACCATCACCACCACCATCGCTATCACCACCATCACCACCATCATCATCATCACCACCACCATCATCATCATCACCACCATCACCACCACCATCGCTACCACCACCATCACCACCACCACCACCATCACCACCACCATCACCACCATCACCACCACCATCACCACCACTACCACCACCACCATCACCACCCCCTCTCTACCTTGCCCACCGCCTCATCCACCACCACTGCACCCTCTGCACTGTCCACCATCGTCGCCACCATCACCACCTTCACCACCATCATCATCATCATCGCCACCATCACCACCATAATCACCACCTTCACCACCACCATCACCGCCACCATCACTACCACCATCACCGCCACCATCACCACCATCACCGCCACCACCACCACCACCATCATCACCACCACCATCACCACCACCACCATCACCACCATCACCACCACCACCATCACCACCACCACCACCATCACCACCATCACCGCAACCACCATCACCACCACCACCACCATCATCACCACCACCATCACCACCACCATTACCACCATCACCGCCACCATCACCACCATCATCATAATCACCACCATCACCACCATCATCACCACCATCATCACCATCATATCATCACCACCATCACCACCATCATCATCATCACCACCATCACCACCATAATCACCACCTTCACCACCACCATCACCGCCACCATCACCACCATCACCACCACCACCACCACCACCATCACCACCACCACCACCATCACCACCACTACCACCACCATCACCACCACCATCACCACCACCACCATCACCACCAGCATCACCACCATCTCCACCACCATCACCACCATCACCACCACCACTACCACCACCACCATCACCACCATCACCACCGCCACCACCATCACCACCACCACCACCATCATCACCACCACCATCACCACCACCACCATCACCACCACCACCATCACCACCACCACCACCACCATCACCACCACCACCACCATCATCACCACCACCATCACCACCACCACCATCACCACCACCGCCATCACCACCACCACCACCAGCATCACCATCACCATCACCACCACCACCATCACCACCACTACCACCACCACCATCACGACCATCACCACCCCCTCTCTACCTTGCCCACCGCCTCATCCACCACCACTGCACCCTCTGCACTGTCCACCATCGTCGCCACCATCACCGCCGCCGCTGCGTTGACGTCCGCCTCACCCTCCTGCACCTCGCCCACCGGCTTCACAGCGGCCGTAGCGTCTCCTGCCATGGGAACGTGGAGTGAGCGCGGCGCTGGGAGAGGTGGTTGATGGTGGTGGTGATGATACTGATGATGACGATGCTACTGATGTGATGCTACGGATGCTGATGCTACTGATGATGATGATGCTACTGATGACGATGCTACTGATGATGATGATGCTACTGATGATGATGATGCTGATGACGATGCTACAGATGATGATGATGCTACTGATGACGATGCTACTGATGACGATGCTACAGATGACATGATGCTACTGATGTGATGCTACTGATGTGATGCTACTGATGACGATGATGCTACTGATGACGATGATGCTACTGATGACGATGATGCTACTGATGATGATGCTACAGATGACGATGCTACAGATGACGATGCTACAGATGACATGATGCTACTGATGTGATGCTACTGATGACGATGATGCTACTGATGACGATGATGCTACTGATGACGATGCTACCGATGATGATGCTACAGATGATGATGCTACTGATGACAATGCTACTGATGATGATGATGATGCTACTGATGACGATGCTACTCATGATGATGCTACTGATGATGATGATGATGCTACTGATGACGATGCTACTTATGATGATGCTAAGGATGATGATGCTACGGATGATGATGCTACGGATGATGATGCTACGGATGCTGATGATGCTACTGATGATGCTGCTGCTACTGATGATGCTGCTACTGATGAAGATTATACTACTGATGCTACTGATGAAGATGATGCTACTGATGAAGATGATACTACTGATGCTGATGATGCTACTGATGATGATGCTACGGATGATGATGCTACTGATGATGCTATTGATGATGATGCTACTTCTTCTTGGTTCTTTCGGTAAAGTCACGTAGAAGGGAAGTAATAAAATAATAAAAATAAAACATAATAAAACAATTCTCACGACGTTTCGGCCACAACGCAAGCAGCCGTCCTCAGGTGAAGAATGAGACAATGCCAAGCTAGGAGCTTATATATAAGCTGCGTTGGAGGTGGAGGAAAGAGCGCCTTAACAAAAGAATGTGCATGTGAAGAGGAATTTAGCATATTCATGGAAAATGCGTAGGAGGTGGGCGGGGGGGTTTCACAGTCATATTATGCCCATGCATTATGCAGGATCAACAGCACCAAGGGGGGGTGCAGGGATTAGCAGTAACAAAGGAAAGGAATGTTAATGATATGTAGCTGCAGTTACTCAACCACCACGTAGAAAACTAAAGTATAAACTACATAAAAAACTAAAGTATAAATAGCATAGCACCATCAGTATACTTACTATACTCTACACTAAGCTGAGTTACTAACAGCAAGTAATACATTACAATTCTACGTCGTAAAAATTATATAATATGCTTCCATCTAAACTTTATTCTATTGCATCAACGAGCATATACCGTACTATATACTGCCAACATTAAATTATATACTGTATTGCTGTAAACCAACCTATATCTTATACATTTAATATAACACTATGTATTATTCTACCCACCCTAGTGTGTGTCGAAATGGTTTATTACGTCCTTCCAATGATTGCTAAGCCAGAATCCATCTTCTCGGTTAAAATTGTCTCTGTGTTTGTATATGTGGATCGCCTCATGAACGAATCTCTCATGATAGCCAGATGGCTTGCAGAGAACCTCTGTCTTGGAGAAGTCAATGTCATGTGAGCCCACTGAATTGTAACAGTGATCTGCCACGGCTGAGGTGTTTGTCCTACCGTGTTTCAGGTCTGCCTTATGTTCACGGATGCGGTCCGAGACGTGTCGTTTGGTTTCTCCAATGTAACTGCTACCACAGAGGCAACTTAGTTTGTAGACGCCAGGGTACTGTATGTCTGGAACCACATCTTTTACAGACGGGACCAGATCACGGATTTTATGTACTGTGTTGAATCGGACCTGGATCTTGTGTTTAATCAGGATTTTGGAGATCTTTTTTGTGACCCCAGCAATGTAGGGTAAGGTGATGGTCTTGAAAGGCTCCTCAACAGGATCCTTCTTGATGGTTGGAGTGATGGCTTTGCGGATTGTGTAGTCGGAGTAACCATTAGCCTTAAGAGCTTGGCGTACGTGTTTGAGTTCACTGGAAATGTGTTCATGGTCGGAGATGCATTGGGCTCTATGATATAGAGTCTTGATGAGGGAATTCTTCTGGGATGGATGGTGGTGGGAATCCGGTTTTAGATAAGCATCCGTGTGGGTGGCTTTCCTGTAGACAGAGTGGCTCATTGAACCATCAGGTCTCCTTTTGATTAGGACATCCAAAAAGGGTAGCTTGCCATCATTTTCGACTTCCATGGTGAATCTGATGGCTGGGTGTATGGAATTGATGTGGTCGAGAAATTGGTCTAGAGCAGGCCGGCCATGTGGCCAGATGACAAAAGTGTCGTCTACGTACCTCTTCCATAAGGTCGGGCGTAGAGTGGCAGTCTGGATGGCGTCCGTCTCAAATTTCTCCATGAAGATGTTGGCTACAACCGGAGATAGGGGGGAGCCCATTGGGGTGCCCTCAATTTGCTTGTAGAAGGTTCCATTCCAGGTGAAGTATGTATTGGTGAGACACTGCTTAACCAATACATACTTCACCTGGAATGGAACCTTCTACAAGCAAATTGAGGGCACCCCAATGGGCTCCCCCCTATCTCCGGTTGTAGCCAACATCTTCATGGAGAAATTTGAGACGGACGCCATCCAGACTGCCACTCTACGCCCGACCTTATGGAAGAGGTACGTAGACGACACTTTTGTCATCTGGCCACATGGCCGGCCTGCTCTAGACCAATTTCTCGACCACATCAATTCCATACACCCAGCCATCAGATTCACCATGGAAGTCGAAAATGATGGCAAGCTACCCTTTTTGGATGTCCTAATCAAAAGGAGACCTGATGGTTCAATGAGCCACTCTGTCTACAGGAAAGCCACCCACACGGATGCTTATCTAAAACCGGATTCCCACCACCATCCATCCCAGAAGAATTCCCTCATCAAGACTCTATATCATAGAGCCCAATGCATCTCCGACCATGAACACATTTCCAGTGAACTCAAACACGTACGCCAAGCTCTTAAGGCTAATGGTTACTCCGACTACACAATCCGCAAAGCCATCACTCCAACCATCAAGAAGGATCCTGTTGAGGAGCCTTTCAAGACCATCACCTTACCCTACATTGCTGGGGTCACAAAAAAGATCTCCAAAATCCTGATTAAACACAAGATCCAGGTCCGATTCAACACAGTACATAAAATCCGTGATCTGGTCCCGTCTGTAAAAGATGTGGTTCCAGACATACAGTACCCTGGCGTCTACAAACTAAGTTGCCTCTGTGGTAGCAGTTACATTGGAGAAACCAAACGACACGTCTCGGACCGCATCCGTGAACATAAGGCAGACCTGAAACACGGTAGGACAAACACCTCAGCCGTGGCAGATCACTGTTACAATTCAGTGGGCTCACATGACATTGACTTCTCCAAGACAGAGGTTCTCTGCAAGCCATCTGGCTATCATGAGAGATTCGTTCATGAGGCGATCCACATATACAAACACAGAGACAATTTTAACCGAGAAGATGGATTCTGGCTTAGCAATCATTGGAAGGACGTAATAAACCATTTCGACACACACTAGGGTGGGTAGAATAATACATAGTGTTATATTAAATGTATAAGATATAGGTTGGTTTACAGCAATACAGTATATAATTTAATGTTGGCAGTATATAGTACGGTATATGCTCGTTGATGCAATAGAATAAAGTTTAGATGGAAGCATATTATATAATTTTTACGACGTAGAATTGTAATGTATTACTTGCTGTTAGTAACTCAGCTTAGTGTAGAGTATAGTAAGTATACTGATGGTGCTATGCTATTTATACTTTAGTTTTTTATGTAGTTTATACTTTAGTTTTCTACGTGGTGGTTGAGTAACTGCAGCTACATATCATTAACATTCCTTTCCTTTGTTACTGCTAATCCCTGCACCCCCCCTTGGTGCTGTTGATCCTGCATAATGCATGGGCATAATATGACTGTGAAACCCCCCCGCCCACCTCCTACGCATTTTCCATGAATATGCTAAATTCCTCTTCACATGCACATTCTTTTGTTAAGGCGCTCTTTCCTCCACCTCCAACGCAGCTTATATATAAGCTCCTAGCTTGGCATTGTCTCATTCTTCACCTGAGGACGGCTGCTTGCGTTGTGGCCGAAACGTCGTGAGAATTGTTTTATTATGTTTTATTTTTATTATTTTATTACTTCCCTTCTACGTGACTTTACCGAAAGAACCAAGAAGATGAATCCCTGCAGTCACGAAAGCTTTAAATCGATGATGCTACTGATGATGATGCTACTGATGATGATACTGACGCCGCTGCTGCTGCGAGGGAGCTCTCACCCGGCTCTCCGCGCTCATCTTCGTACTCCT
>WFAB01003506.1:0-15447 GCA_018977245.1 Lethenteron camtschaticum
TAAAGTGTCTACCTATAAAGTGTTACCATAGACTCCAATGTTAAAGTGTCTACCCATAGACTCCAATGTTAAAGTGTCTACCTATAGACTTCTTTAATGTTAATTAATTTAAAGTGTCTACCCATAGACTCAATGTTAAAGTGTCTACCCATAGACTTCAATGTTAAAGTGTCTACCATAGACTCAATGTTAAAGTGTCTACCCATAGACTCAATGTAAGTGTCCTATACTTATGTTAAAGTGTCTACCTATAATGTAAGTGTCTACTAATCCATGTTAAAGTGTCTATAGACTTCATGTTAAAGTGTCTACCCATAGACTTCAATGTTAAAGTGTCTACCATAGACTTCAATGTTAAAAGTCGACACAATCTGTTACCCATTTGTGAATACGTTTAATACAGTGTTTAATACCCTAGGATGGACCTTGCCCCGCCATAGGAACGTCGACGGGGCAGATAGTTTTTGAGCACATGTACACACAGATTACGGGAGGGTGGATTGGAGTTTAAAATATCATCGGCATCATCATCAGTAGTAGTATCATCATCATCAGTAGTAGTATCATCATCATCAGTAGTAGTATCATCATCATTAGTATCATCATCATCAGTAGTAGTATCATCATCATCATCAGTAGAAGTAGCATCATCATCAGTAGTAGTATCATCATCAGTAGTAGTATCATCATCAGTATCATCTTCAGTAGTATCATCATCATCATCTGTATCATCATCAGTAGTATCATCATCATCAGTAGTATCATCATCATCAGTAGTAGTATCATCAGTTGTAGTATCATCATCATCATCATCATCAGTAGTATCATCATCATCAATCGTCACACATGGCCATTATGCTGCTGATGATGATGATGATGCTGATGATGATGCTGCTGCTTATGCTCCTGATGATGCTGCTGATGATACTACTACTGATGATGATACTACTACTGATGATGATACTACTGCTGATGATGATACTGATGATGATGTTGCTGATGATGCTGCTGATGATGCTGATGATGATGGCTTGGGAAGGGTCAGAGTGTAACGCAGCAGGGGGATGGAAGCAGGGAACTCACTTCGTTGATTTCCTCCCGAGTTTCACCACAGAGATCATGGTGGGTGAGGGTTACCACTTTCATGGGTGAGTGGGTGGGTGAGTGAGTGGGTGGGTGAGTGGATGGGTGAGTGGGTGGGTGGGTGGGTGAGTGGGTGAGTGGGTGGGTGAGTGGGTGAGTGAGTGGGTGGGTGAGTGGGTGGGTGAGTGGGTGGGTGGGTGAGGGTTACCACTCTCATGGGTGAGTGGGTGGGTGAGTGAGTGGGTGGGTGAGTGGATGGGTGAGTGGGTGGGGTGGGTGGGTGAGTGGGTGAGTGGGTGGGTGGGTGGGTGAGTGGGTGAGTGGGTGAGTGGGTGGGTGAGTGGGTGAGTGGGTGAGTGGGTGGGTGGGTGAGTGGGTGAGTGGGTGAGTGGGTGGGTGGGTGGGTGAGTGGGTGAGTGGGTGAGTGGGTGGGTGAGTGGGTGAGTGGGTGAGTGGGTGGGTGGGTGAGTGGGTGAGTGGGTGAGTGGGTGGGTGGGTGGGTGAGTGGGTGAGTGGGTGGGTGGGTGGGGTGAGTGAGTGGGTGAGTGGGTGGGTGAGTGGGTGAGTGGGTGGGGTTGAGTGGGGTGAGTGAGTGGGTGGGTGAGTGGGTGGGTGAGTGGGTGGGTGGGTGAGGGTTACACTCTCATGGGTGAGTGGGTGGGTGAGTGGGTGGGTGAGTGGATGGGTGGGTGAGTGGGTGGGTGGGTGGGTGGGTGAGTGAGTGGGTGAGTGGGTGGGTGGGTGGGTGAGTGAGTGGGTGGGTGAGTGGGTGAGTGGGTGGGTGGGTGGGTGAGTGGGTGAGTGGTGGGTGGGTGGGTGAGTGAGTGGGTGAGTGGGTGGGTGAGTGGGTGAGTGGGTGGGTGAGTGGGTGAGTGGGTGGGTGAGTGGGTGAGTGAGTGGGTGGGTGAGTGGGTGGGTGAGTGGGTGGGTGGGTGAGGGTTACCACTCTCATGGGTGAGTGGGTGGGTGAGTGGGTGGGTGAGTGGATGGGTGGTGAGTGGGTGGGTGGGTGGGTGAGTGAGTGGGTGAGTGGGTGGGGTGGGGTGGGTGAGTGAGTGGGTGGGTGAGTGGGTGAGTGGGTGGGTGGGTGGGTGGAGTGGGTGAGTGGGTGGGTGGGTGGGTGAGTGAGTGGGTGGGTGGGTGAGTGGGTGAGTGGGGTGGGTGAGTGGGTGAGTGGGGTGGGTGAGTGGGTGAGTGAGTGGGTGGGTGAGTGGGTGGGTGAGTGGGTGGGTGGGTGAGGGTTACCACTCTCATGGGTGAGTGGGTGGGTGAGTGGGTGGGTGAGTGGATGGGTGGGTGAGTGGGTGGGTGGGTGAGTGAGTGAGTGGGTGAGTGGGTGGGTGGGTGGGTGAGTGAGTGGGTGGGTGAGTGGGTGAGTGGGTGGGTGGGTGGGTGAGTGGGTGAGTGGGTGGGTGGGTGGGTGAGTGAGTGGGTGAGTGGGTGGGGTGAGTGGGTGAGTGGGTGGGTGAGTGGGTGAGTGGGTGGGTGAGTGGGTGAGTGAGTGGGTGGGTGAGTGGGTGGGTGAGTGGGTGGGTGGGTGAGGGTTACCACTCTCATGGGTGAGTGGGTGGGTGAGTGGGTGGGTGAGTGGGATGGGTGGGTGAGTGGGTGGGTGGGTGGGTGAGTGAGTGGGTGAGTGGGTGGGTGAGTGGGTGAGTGAGTGGGTGGGTGAGTGGTGAGTGGGTGGGTGAGTGGGTGAGTGGGTGGGTGAGTGGGTGAGTGAGTGAGTGGGTGGGTGAGTGGGTGGGTGAGTGGGTGGGTGGGTGAGTGGGTGGGTGAGTGGGTGGTGGATGGGTGGGTGGGTAGGTGAGTGGGTGGGTAGGTGGGTAGGTGGGTGGGTGAGTGGGTGAGTGGATGGGTGGGGTGAGTGAGTGAGTGGGTGGGTGAGTGAGTGGGTGGGTGGGTGGGTGAGTGGATGGGTGGGTGAGTGGGTGGGTGGGTGGGTGAGTGAGTGGGTGGGTGGGTGGGTGAGTGGGTGAGTGGGTGAGTGGGTGGGTGAGTGGGTGGGTGAGTGGGTGGGTGAGTGAGTGGGTGAGTGGGTGGGTGGGTGAGTGGGTGGGTGAGTGGGTGAGTGGGTGAGTGGGTGGGTGGGTGGGTGAGTGGGTGGGTGAATGAGTGGGTGAGTGGGTGGGTGAGTGAGTGAGTGGGTGGGTGAGTGGGTGAGTGGGTGAGTGGGTGGGTAGGTGAGTGGGTGGGTAGGTGGGTAGGTGGGTGGGTGAGTGGATGAGTGGATGGGTGGGTGAGTGAGTGGGTGAGTGGGTGGGTGGGTGAGTGAGTGAGTGAGTGGGTGGGTGGGTGAGTGGGTGGGTGGGTGGGTGGGTGAGTGAGTGAGTGGGTGGGTGGGTGAGTGAGTGGGTGAGTGGGTGGGTGGGTGAGTGAGTGGGTGGGTGAGTGAGTGGGTGAGTGGGTGGGTGGGTGGGTGAGTGAGTGGGTGAGTGGGTGGGTGGGTGAGTGAGTGGGTGGGTGAGGTGGTGGGTGGGTGGGTGGGTGAGTGAGTGGGTGAGTGGGTGGGTGAGTGGGTGGGTGGGTGGGTGAGTGAGTGGGTGAGTGGGTGGGTGGTGAGTGGGTGGGTGAGTGGGTGAGTGGGTGGGTGGGTGGGTGAGTGGGTGGGTGGGTGAGTGGGTGGGTGGGTGGGTGAGTGGGTGAGTGGGTGAGTGGGTGGGTGGAGTGGGTGAGTGGGTGAGTGGGTGGGTGGGTGGGTGAGTGGGTGGGTGGGTGGGTGGGTGGGTGGGTGAGTGGGTGGGTGGGTGGGTGAGTGGGTGGGTGGGTGAGTGGGTGGGTGAGTGGGTGGGTGGGTGGGTGGGTGAGTGGGTGGGTGGGTGAGTGGGTGGGTGAGTGAGTGGGTGAGTGGGTGGGTGGGTGGGTGAGTGGATGGGTGGGTGAGTGGGTGGGTGGGTGGGTGGGTGAGTGGGTGGGTGAGTGGGTGGGTGGGTGGGTGGGTGAGTGAGTGGGTGAGTGGGTGGGTGGGTGAGTGGGTGGGTGGGTGGGTGGGTGAGTGGGTGAGTGAGTGGGTGGGTGGGTGAGTGAGTGGGTGGGTGGGTGAGTGGGTGAGTGGGTGGGTGGGTGAGTGGGTGGGTGAGTGGGTGGGTGGGTGAGTGGGTGGATGAGGGTTCACTTCATGGGTGAGTGGGTGGGTGAGTGAGTGGGTGGGTGAGTGGGTGAGTGGGTGGGTGGGTGGGTGAGTGGGTGAGTGGGTGGGTGAGTGGGTGGGTGGGTGAGTGGGTGAGTGGGTGGGTGGGGTGAGTGGGTGAGTGGGTGGGTGGGTGGGTGAGTGGGTGGGTGGGTGGGTGAGTGGGTGAGTGGGTGGGTGGGTGAGTGGGTGGGTGAGTGGGTGGGTGAGTGGATGGGTGGGTGAGTGGGTGGGTGAGTGGGTGGGTGAGTGGGTGGGTGGGTGGGTGAGTGAGTGGGTGAGTGGGTGGGTGGGTGAGTGGGTGGGTGGGTGGGTGAGTGGGTGAGTGAGTGAGTGGGTGGGTGAGTGAGTGGGTGGGTGGTGAGTGGTGAGTGGGTGGGTGGGTGAGTGGGTGGGTGAGTGGGTGGGTGGGTGAGTGGGTGGATGAGGGTTACCACTCTCATGGGGTGGGTGGGTGAGTGGATGGGTGAGTGGGTGGGTGGGTGGGTGAGTGGGTGGGTGGGTGGGTGGGTGAGTGGATGGGTGGGTGAGTGGATGGGTGGGTGAGTGGATGGGTGAGTGGGTGGGTGGGTGGGTGAGTGGGTGAGTGAGTGGGTGAGTGGATGGGTGGTTGAGTGAGTGGGTGGGTGGGTGGGTGAGTGGATGGGTGGGTGAGTGAGTGAGTGAGTGGGTGGGTGGGTGGGTGGGTGAGTGAGTGGGTGGGTGGGTGAGTGGATGGGTGGGTGAGTGAGTGGGGTGGGTGAGTGGGTGGGTGAGTGGATGGGGTGAGTGGGTGGGGTGGGTGGGTGAGTGGGTGGGTGAGTGGGGTGAGTGAGTGGGTGAGTGGATGGGTGGGTGAGTGAGTGGGTGGGTGGGTGGGTGGGTGGGTGGGTGAGTGGATGGGTGGGTGAGTGAGTGAGTGGGTGGGTGGGTGGGTGAGTGAGTGGGTGGGTGGGTGAGTGGGTGGGTGAGTGGGTGGGTGGGTGGGGTGGGTGGGTGGGTGAGTGGGTGGGTGGGTGGTGTGAGTGAGTGGGTGGGTGAGTGAGGTGGTGTGAGTGAGTGGGTGAGTGGGTGGGTGAGTGGGTGGGTGAGTGGGTGGGTGGGTGGGTGGGTGAGTGGGTGGGTGGGTGGGTGGGTGGGTGAGTGGGTGGGTGGGTGGGTGGGTGAGTGGGTGGGTGGGTGGGTGAGTGGGTGAGTGATTGGTGAGTGGGTGGGTGAGTGAGTGAGTGAGTGGGTGGGTGAGTGGGTGGGTGAGTGAGTGGGTGGGTGAGTGGGTGGGTGGGTGAGTGGGTGGGTGGGTGGGTGAGTGGGTGGGTGGGTGAGTGGGTGGGTGGGTGAGTGGGTGAGTGGGTGAGTGAGTGAGTGAGTGGGTGGGTGAGTGGGTGAGTGAGTGAGTGGGTGGTTCGGTGGGTGGGTGTGTGGGTGGGTGAGTGGGTGGGTGAGTGGGTGGGTGGGTGGGTGAGTGGGTGAGTGGGTGGATGGGTGGGTGAGTGAGTGAGTGAGTGAGTGGGTGGGTGAGTGGGTGGGTGAGTGAGTGGGTGGGTGGGTGGGTGGGTGTGTGGGTGGGTGGGTGAGTGGGTGGGTGAGTGGGTGGGTGGGTGGGTGAGTGAGTGAGTGAGTGGGTGGGTGGGTGGGTGAGTGAGTGGGTGGGTGGGTGGGTGAGTGAGTGGGTGGGTGGGTGGGTGTGTGGGTGGGTGGGTGAGTGGGTGGGTGAGTGGGTGGGTGGGTGAGTGGGTGAGTGGGTGGATGGGTGAGTGGGTGGGTGGGAGGGTGAGTGGGTGGGTGAGTGGGTGGGTGGGAGGGTGAGTGGGTGGGTGAGTGGGAGGGTGAGTGGGTGGGTGGGAGGGTGAGTGGGTGGGTGAGTGGGTGGGTGGGAGGGTGAGTGGGTGGATGGGTGAGTGGGTGGGTGAAAGGGTGAGTGGGTGGGTGAGTGGGTGGGTGGGAGGGTGAGTGGGTGGGTGGGTGAGTGGGAGGGTGAGTGGGTGGGTGATGGTGGTGATGGTTGTGATGGTCGTGATGGTGGTGGTGATGCTGATGGTGGTGATGTTGATGGTGGTGATGATGGTGTTGATGGTGGTGATGGTGATGGTGGTGATGGTGATGGTGTTGATGGTAGTGATGTTGTTGATGGTGGTGATGTTGTTGATGGTGGTGATGGTGGTGATGTTGATGGTGGTGATGGTGTTGATGGTGGTGATGATGATGCTGATGATGTTGCTGATGGTAGTGATGGTAGTGGTGATGGTAGTGATGGTAGTGGTGATGGTAGTGGTGATGGTAGTGATGGTGATGTTGGTGATGTTGATGGTAGTGATGGTGATGTTGATGGTGGTGATGGTGGTGATGGTGGTGATGGTGGTGATGTTGATGGTGGTGATGGTGGTGATGGTAGTGATGGTAGTGGTGATGGTGGTGGTGATGGTGGTGATGGTAGTGATGGTAGTGGTGATGGTGGTGGTGATGGTAGTGATGGTGATGTTGGTGATGTTGATGGTAGTGATGGTGATGTTGATGGTGGTGATGGTGGTGATGGTGGTGATGATGATGATGGTGGTAGTGATGGTGGTGATGTTGTTGATGTTGATGATGGTAGTGATGTTGATGTTGTTGATGGTGGTAGTGATGGTGGTAGTGATGTTGTTGATGATGTTGATGATGTTGATGATGATGTTGATGGTGGTAGTGATGGTGGTGATGTTGATGATGTTGATGTTGTTGATGTTGATGTTGTTGATGTTGTTGATGTTGATGTTGTTGATGATGTTTGATGTTGTTGATGTTGATGTTGTTGATGTTGATGTTGTTGATGTTGTTGATGTTGATGTTGTTGATGTTGTTGATGTTGTTGATGTTGTTGATGTTGATGTTGTTGTTGATGTTGTTGTTGATGTTGTTGTTGATGTTGATGTTGTTGATGTTGTTGATGTTGTTGATGTTGTTGTTGTTGTTGTTGTTGATGTTGTTGATGTTGTTGTGTTGATGTTGTTGTTGATTGTTGTTGTTGATGTTGATGTTGTTGATGTTGTTGATGTTGTTGATGTTGTTGTTGTTGATGTTGTTGATGTTGTTGATGTTGTGTGTTGTTGATGTTGTTGTTGTTGTTGTTGTTGATGTTGTTGATGTTGTTGTTGATGTTGATTGTTGATGTTGTTGATGTTGTTGATGTTGTTGTTGTTGTTGTTGTTGATGTTGTTGATGTTGTTGTTGTTGATGTTGTTGTTGTTGTTGTTGTTGTTGATGTTGTTGATGTTGTTGTTGATGTTGATGTTTGATGTTGTTGATGATGTTGTTGTTGATGTTGTTGATGTTGTTGTTGATGTTGTTGATGTTGTTGATGTTGTTGTTGTTGTTGATGTTGTTGTTGTTGATGTTGTTGATGTTGATGTTGATGTTGATGTTGATGTTGTTGTTGTTGATGATGTTGATGTTGTTGTTGTTGATGTTGTTGATGATGCTGATGTTGTTGATGTTGATGTTGTTGTTGTTGTTGATGTTGTTGTTGTTGATGTTGTTGATGTTGTTGTTGTTGATGTTGATGTTGATGTTGTTGATGATGTTGTTGTTGATGTTGTTGTTGTTGATGATGTTGATGTTGTTGTTGATGTTGATGTTGTTGATGATGTTGATGTTGTTGATGTTGTTGTTGTTGATGTTGTTGTTGTTGATGTTGATGATTTTGTTGATGTTGTTGATGTTGTTGTTGATGTTGTTGATGTTGTTGATGTTGTTGATGTTGTTGATGTTGTTGTTGTTGTTGTTGTTGTTGATGTTGTTGATGTTGTTGATGTTGTTGATGTTGTTGTTGATGTTGTTGATGTTGTTGATGTTGATGTTGTTGATGTTGTTGATGTTGTTGTTGTTGTTGATGTTGTTGATGTTGTTGTTGTTGATGTTGTTGTTGTTGTTGTTGTTGTTGATGTTGTTGATTTTGTTGATGTTGTTGATGTTGATGTTGTTGATGTTGTTGATGTTGTTGTTGTTGTTGTTGATGTTGATGTTGTTGATGTTGATGTTGTTGATGTTGTTGTTGTTGTTGATGTTGTTGATGTTGTTGTTGTTGATGTTGTTGTTGTTGTTGTTGTTGTTGTTGTTTGATGTTGTTGATGTTGTTGTTGTTGATGTTGTTGTTGTTGTTGATGTTGTTGATGTTGATGTTGTTGATGTTGATGTTGTTGATGTTGTTGTTGTTGTTGATGTTGTTGATGTTGTTGTTGTTGATGTTGATGTTGTTGATGTTGCCGGCTTCACACTTCGACGCTGCGGTCTGTAAATCCTCGCTTCCCCTCGTAGATGAAGGAGGGACGCTCCGTTCGCGTGTGCCACACCAACACCTGGGGTGGACAATTAGTCACCCACTCAGTCACCCACTCAGTCAGTCTCTCAGTCAGTCACTCAGTTAGTCACTCAGTCAGTCACTCAGTCAGTCACTCAGTCACTCAGTCAGTCACTCAGTCACTCAGTCACTCACTCAGTCACTCAGTCACTCACTCAGTCACTCACTCACTCAGTCACTCAGTCACTCAGTCACTCAGTCAGTCACTCACTCAGTCAGTCACTCACTCACTCAGTCACTCAGTCAGTCTCTCACTCAGTCACTCAGTCAGTCTCTCACTCAGTCACTCACTCAGTCAGTGACTCACTCAGTCACTCACTCAGTCACTCACTCAGTCAGTCACTCAGTCACTCAGTCAGTCAGTCACTCACTCAGTCACTCACTCAGTCACTTAGTTAGTCACTCACTCACTCACTCAGTCACTCAGTCACTCAGTCAGTCACTCAGTCACTCAGTCAGTCACTCAGTCAGTCACTCAGTCAGTCTCTCACTCAGTCACTCACTCAGTCAGTGACTCACTCAGTCACTCACTCAGTCACTCACTCAGTCAGTCACTCAGTCACTCAGTCAGTCAGTCACTCACTCACTCACTCAGTCACTTAGTCAGTCACTCACTCACTCAGTCACTCACTCAGTCACTCAGTCACTCACTCACTCAGTCACTCACTCAGTCACTCAGTCACTCAGTCACTCACTCAGTCACTCAGTCACTCAGTCACTCAGTCAGTCACTCACTCAGTCACTCAGTCAGTCTCTCACTCAGTCACTCACTCAGTCAGTGACTCACTCAGTCACTCACTCAGTCACTCACTCAGTCAGTCACTCAGTCACTCAGTCAGTCAGTCACTCACTCAGTCACTCACTCAGTCACTTAGTTAGTCACTCACTCACTCACTCAGTCACTCAGTCAGTCACTCAGTCACTCAGTCAGTCACTCAGTCAGTCACTCAGTCAGTCTCTCACTCAGTCACTCACTCAGTCAGTGACTCACTCAGTCACTCACTCAGTCACTCACTCAGTCAGTCACTCAGTCACTCAGTCAGTCAGTCACTCACTCACTCACTCAGTCACTTAGTTAGTCACTCACTCACTCAGTCACTCACTCAGTCACTCAGTCACTCAGTCACTTAGTTAGTCAGTCACTCACTCACTCACTCAGTCACTCACTCAGTCACCCACTCAGTCAATCTCTCAGTCACTCAGTCAGTCACTCAGTCAGTCACTCAGTCAGTCACTCAGTTAGTCACTCAGTCAGTCACTCAGTCAGTCACTCAGTCACTCGGTCACTTAGTTAGTCACTCACTCACTCACTCAGTCACTCACTCAGTCACTCAGTCACTCACTCAGTCACTCAGTCACTCAGTCAGTCACTCACTCAGTCAGTCACTCACTCAGTCAGTCACTCACTCAGTCAGTGACTCACTCAGTCACTCAGTCAGTCACTCACTCAGTCAGTCACTCAGTCACTCACTCACTCAGTCACTCACTCAGTCACTCACTCAGTCACTCACTCAGTCAGTCACTCAGTCAGTCAGTCACTCACTCAGTCAGTCACTCAGTCACTCACTCACTCACTCAGTCAGTCACTCAGTCAGTCACTCAGTCACTCACTCACTCAGTCACTCACTCACTCACTCAGTCACTCACTCAGTCAGTCACTCGCTCACTCACTCACTCAGTCACTCACTCAGTCACTCACTCACTCAGTCAGTCAGTCACTCGCTCACTCACTCACTCAGTCACTCACTCAGTCACTCACTCACTCAGTCACTCACTCACTCAGTCAGTCAGTCACTCCAGTCACTCACTCACTCAGTCACTCAGTGTGTGTGTGTACCACGTGACTGTGTGCCAGGCTAGGTGCACCTTGGTACAGTTGTGAGCGCGTGGCTCCAGCTGGTCACGTGACACCAGCTGCTGCAAGAGGCTCGTGTCACGTGACTGTGTGTGTGCTGTGCCAGGCTAGGTACACGCACACACACACCACGTGACTGTGTGTGTGCTGGTGCCAGGCTAGGTGCACCTTGGTACAGTTGTGAGCGCGTGGCTCCAGCTGGTCACGTGACACCAGCTGCTGCAAGAGGCTCAACTCCCTGTGTGTGTCACTCACTCAGTCACTCACTCACTCAGTCACTCAGTCACTCACTCAGTCACTCACTCACTCAGTCACTCAGTCACTCACTCACTCAGTCATTCACTCACTCACTCAGTCACTCAGTCACTCACTCAGTCAGTCACTCAGTCACTCAGTCACTCAGTCACTCACTCAGTCAGTCAGTCACTCAGTCACTCACTCAGTCACTCAGTCACTCACTCAGTCAGTCAGTCAGTCACTCACTCAGTCAGTCACTCAGTCACTCAGTCACTCAGTCAGTCACTCACTCACTCACTCAGTCAGTCACTCAGTCACTCAGTCAGTCACTCAGTCAGTCACTCAGTCAGTCAGTCACTTACTCAGTCAGTCAGTCACTCACTCAGTCAGTCAGTCACTCAGTCAGTCACTCAGTCACTCACTCAGTCACTCACTCACTCAGTCACTCAGTCAGTCAGTCACTCAGTCACTCACTCAGTCACTCACTCACTCAGTCACTCACTCACTCAGTCACTCAGTCACTCACTCACTCAGTCACTCAGTCAGTCACTCAGTCAGTCAGTCACTCAGTCAGTCACTCAGTCAGTCACTCACTCAGTCAGTCACTCAGTCAGTTAGTCACTCAGTCACTCACTCACTCAGTCACTCAGTCAGTCACTCAGTCAGTCACTCACTCAGTCACTCAGTCACTCAGTCAGTCACTCAGTCACTCACTCACTCAGTCACTCACTCAGTCACTCAGTCACTCACTCAGTCAGTCACTCACTCAGTCAGTCACTCACTCAGTCACTCACTCAGTCAGTCACTCAGTCACTCAGTCAGTCCCTCACTCAGTCACTCACTCAGTCACTCACTCACTCACTCAGTCACTCACTCACTCAGTCACTCACTCACTCAGTCACTCAGTCAATCACTCACTCACTCAGTCACTCAATGTGTGTGTGTACACCACGTGACTGTGTGCCAGGCTAGGTGCACCTTGGTACAGTTGTGAGCGCGTGGCTCCAGCTGGTCACGTGACACCAGCTGCTGCAAGAGGCTCAACTCCCTGTGTGTGTCACTCACTCAGTCACTCACTCACTCAGTCACTCAGTCACTCACTCAGTCACTCACTCACTCACTCAGTCACTCAGTCACTCACTCACTCACTCAGTCATTCACTCACTCACTCAGTCACTCAGTCACTCACTCAGTCAGTCACTCAGTCACTCAGTCACTCACTCAGTCACTCACTCACTCAGTCACTCAGTCAATCACTCACTCACTCAGTCACTCAGTCAGTCACTCAGTCACTCACTCAGTCATTCAGTCACTCAGTCACTCACTCAGTCACTCAGTGTGTGTGTGCACCACGTGACTGTGTGCCAGGCTAGGTGCACCTTGGTACAGTTGTGAGCGCGTGGCTCCAGCTGGTCACGTGACACCAGCTGCTGCAAGAGGCTCAACTCCCTGTGTGTGTCACTCACTCAGTCACTCACTCACTCAGTCACTCAGTCAGTCACTCAGTCACTCACTCACTCACTCAGTCACTCAGTCACTCACTCACTCACTCAGTCATTCACTCACTCACTCAGTCACTCAGTCACTCACTCAGTCAGTCACTCAGTCACTCAGTCACTCACTCAGTCAGTCAGTCACTCAGTCACTCACTCAGTCACTCACTCAGTCAGTCAGTCAGTCAGTCACTCACTCAGTCAGTCACTCAGTCACTCAGTCAGTCACTCACTCACTCAGTCAGTCACTCAGTCACTCAGTCAGTCACTCAGTCAGTCACTCAGTCAGTCAGTCACTTACTCAGTCAGTCAGTCACTCACTCAGTCAGTCAGTCAGTCACTCAGTCAGTCACTCAGTCACTCACTCACTCACTCAGTCACTCACTTACTCAGTCACTCAGTCACTCACTCACTCAGTCACTCAGTGTGTGTGTGTACCACGTGACTGTGTGCCAGGCTAGGTGCACCTTGGTACAGTTGTGAGCGCGTGGCTCCAGCTGGTCACGTGACACCAGCTGCTGCAAGAGGCTCGTGTCACGTGACTGTGTGTGTGCTGTGCCAGGCTAGGTACACGCACACACACACCACGTGACTGTGTGTGTGCTGGTGCCAGGCTAGGTGCACCTTGGTACAGTTGTGAGCGCGTGGCTCCAGCTGGTCACGTGACACCAGCTGCTGCAAGAGGCTCGACTCCTGGTAGCCGCCCTTGACGCCCTGGAACTTGAAGTAGGCCTGGGGGGGGGGGGGGCAGGGGGGGGAGGGGGGGCCAGGGGGGGAGGGGGGGGCCAGGGGGGAGGGGGGGGGCCAGGGGGGGAGGGGGGGGGCCAGGGGGAGGGGGGAGGGCCAGGGGGGCGGGGGGGAGTTGGGGGGAGGGGGAGGGGCCAGGGGGAGAGGGGGAGAAGAGGGGGAAGAGGGGGGGGGGAGGGGCCAGGGGGAGGGGGAGGGGGGAGGAGAGGGGAGGGAGGGGCACGGGGGAGTTGGGGGGAGGGGCCAAGGGGGAGGGGGAAGAGGGGGAGGGGGGGGGAGAGGGGGAGGGCCAGGGGAGGGGGAGGGGGGAAGAGGGGGTGAGGGGAGGGGCACGGGGGAGTTGGGGGGAGGGGGAGGTGGGGGGGAGGGGAGGGGGGGAGAGGGGGGAGACAGGGGGGTAGAGGGTTCAGGGGGGGGGATAGAGGGTGTAGAGTGGGGGGCTAGAGTGAGGGGCTAGAGGGGTGCAGGGGGTAGAGGGGGGGGCACCGTGCCCCCCACTCACGTGCTGCTTGTCCAGCAGGAGAAGCAGGTTGACAGCGAAACCCGCCATGTCGATCGCAAATGGCCGCCGCGGGTCGAACACTTTTTGTTAACGGGTTAGAGAGGGGGGTAGAGTGGGGGGCTAGAGTGGGGGGGTAGAGTGGGGGGCTAGAGGGGGTGCAGCGGGTAGAGGGGGGGGCACCCTGCCCCCCACTCACGTGCTCTTTGTCCAACAGTAGACGCAGGTTGACCGCGAAACCCGCCATGTCGATCGCAAATGGCCGCCTCGGGTCGAAGACTTTGGTGTTAACGGGGTAGAATGGGGGGCTAGAGTGGGGGGGGTAGAGTGGGGGGCTAGAGGGGGTGCAGGGGGTAGACAGGGGGGCACCCTGCCCCCCACTCACGTGCTGCTTGTCCAACAGGAGACGCATTTTGACTGCAAACCCCGCCATGTCGATCGCAAATGGCCGTCGCAGGTTGAACACTTTGGTGTTGACGGGGTAGAGAGGGGGGTAGAGTGGGGGGCTAGAGTGGGGGGGGGTAGAGTGGGGGGCTAGAGTGGGGTGCAGGGGGTAGAGAGGGGGGCACCCTGCCCCCCACTCACGTGCTCTTTGTCCAACAGGAGAAGCAGGTTGACAGCGAAACCCGCCATGTCGATCGCAAATGGCCGTCGCAGGTTGAACACTTTGGTGTTGACGGGGTAGAGAGGGGGGTAGAGTGGGGGGCTAGAGTGGGGGGGGGTAGAGTGGGGGGGTAGAGGGGGTGCAGGGGGTAGAGGGGGGGGCCCCCTGCCCCCCACTCACGTGCTGCTTGTCCAGCAGGAGAAGCAGGTTGACAGCGAAACCCGCCATGTCGATGGCAAAATGGCCGCCGTGGGTCGAACACTTTTTGTTAACGGGGTAGAGAGGGGGGTAGAGTGGGGGGCTAGAGGGGGCTAGAGTGGGGGGCTAGAGGGGTGCAGGGGGTAGAGAGGGGGGCACCGTGCCCCCCACTCACGTGCTGTTTGTCCAACAGGAGACGCAGGTTGACAGCGAAACCCGCCATGTCGATCGCAAATGGCCGCCGCGGGTCGAACACTTTGGTGTTGACGGGGTAGAGAGGGGGTTAGAGTGGGGGGCTAGAGTGGGGGTAGAGTGGGGGGTAGAGGGGGTGCAGGGGTAGAGGGGGGGCCCCCTGCCCCCCACTCACGTGCTGCTTGTCCAGCAGGAGAAGCAGGTTGACAGCGAAACCCGCCATGTCGATCGCAAATGGCCGCCGCGGGTCGAACACTTTGGTGTTAACGGGGTAGAGAGGGGGTAGAGTGGGGGGCTAGAGTGGGGGGGGGTAGAGTGGGGGGTAGAGGGGGTGCAGGGGGTAGAGGGGGGGGCCCCCTGCCCCCCACTCACGTGCTGCTTGTCCAGCAGGAGAAGCAGGTTGACAGCGAAACCCGCCATGTCGATGGCAAAATGGCCGCCGTGGGTCAAACACTTTTTGTTAACGGGTTAGAGAGGGGGGTAGAGTGGGGGGCTAGAGGGGGCTAGAGTGGGGGGCTAGAGGGGGTGCAGGGGGTAGAGAGGGGGGGCACCCTGCCCCCCACTCACGTGCTGTTTGTCCAGCAGGAGAAGCAGGTTGACAGCGAAACCCGCCATGTCGATGGCAAATGGCCACCGCGGGTCGAACACTTTGCTGTTAACGGGGTAGAATGGGGGGCTAGAGTAGGGGGTAGAGTGGGGGGCTAGAGGGGGTGCAGGGGGTAGAGTGGGGGCACCGTGCCCCCCACTCACGTGCTCTTTGTCCAACAGGAGAAGCAGGTTGACAGCGAAACCCGCCATGTCGATCGCAAATGGCCGCCGCGGGTCGAACACTTTGGTGTTAACGGGGTAAAATGAGGGGGCTAGAGTGGGGGGCTAGAGTGGGGGGGCTAGAGTGGGGGGTGCAGGGGGTAAGTGGGGGGCCCCCTGCCCCCCCACTCACGTGCTGCTTGTCCAACAGGAGAAGCAGGTTGACTACAAACCCGCCATGTCGATGGCAAAATGGCCGCCGGTGGGTCGAACACTTTGGTGTTAACGGGGTAGAGAGGGGGGTAGAGTGGGGGCTAGAGGGGGTGCAGGGGTAGAGAGGGGGGCCCCCT
>WFAB01003507.1:0-15433 GCA_018977245.1 Lethenteron camtschaticum
ATGAGAAGGAAAAAGAGGAGCTGAAGACACTTCTTGTCAGAAAACCTCTTGCTGTGCTATTTGATGAGACTCCAGATGTCGAGGGGAGATGTGTCCTGAATATCCTCCTTGCACCACTTGAGAAGGATCATTCTGGGAGGATCTTGGCCTACCTTGCAGATACTGTTTTCCTTGAGCAATGCAATCATTCCACTGTATCCATGTCTGTCGTAAGGTGCCTTCAAGAATACAGCATTAACAACGAGGATGTGATTGTGTTCGACACTGATAATGCAGCCTACATGAAGAAGGCATTCACAGCAGCTCTGCAGTCGTTGTTCCCCAACTCGATACACATCACATGCATGGCACACATAATGAATCTCATTGGCAATGCCTTCCGCAAACCTTTTGTTCAGTTGAACAGCTTCATGCTAAGTTTCTCCCAGATGTTCTTCAATGCTGGATCACACAAGAGAAGATACCTCTGCTTCTTGTCAAACAAGCTGCCTAGAAAGAAGGCGGTCATGCCTCCAAACCCCTGTGCAACACGCTGGAACTCCTGGTTCTCTGCAGTGCAGTACCACGCACAGCACTTTGGACTGTACAAGGAGTTCATAGAGATGGAAATCGGGGTAAAAACTTCCTTCACATAATTCCTCAATACAATTAACACTTCCTTTTCTTCATCAGTTAACCCCCTTTGCACATACAAACATGAATAGTTTAGTAAGATCAAAGTAAAAAATTAATTGCATTGAACATATTGTATGTTTGACCTAATTCCTTTCTTTCTATTTGTGTTTTTATAGGTGTGTAGCAGAAGTGCTCCACAGTCTGTGGAGAGACTCCACGAGATGCTTCAAGACCAAGACCTAGCTCAGTCCCTGAATGTCCAGATCAACATCATGGCTGACAAGTGCAAACGCTTCCTAAGTCTTCTCGATATCTTCCAGAGCAGACGTCCTGTGACCACAAAGATCTTCACTTATCTGGAGGATCTGCAGGTGGTCTTTGCTGCCAACAAAGAGCTGCAGTATGAGGCGTGTGCCGAATACTTTGAAGGGTTTAACTTACCTTACACCACAAAGACACAGATCCTCTGCACAGTTGGTCAGGCATATGAAAACGCTGAAGAGAAGCTCACCAAGTACATGTCACATGGGCAGCCGGCCATTGAGTTTCTCCAGGAGGTTAGGGTGTTTGACCCTCGCCACATTGCATTCCTAGATGACTCCGTAGCAAGCTACAAGGCCATTCCAGGTTTCACTGAAGTGCAGGGTGATGAATTGATTCTTACTTCAAGACTCTTGGTCCAGCAGCACTCAGAGCTGCACCATTCGGCGTGGTGGATTTGGATGTGTTTTGGGATGGCCTACAGGAGAGACTTCCTGTGCTGAGTTCCTTGGCCAAGCGGTACAAAGATGCTGTCTCAAACTCAGCTGATGCTGAACGCAGCAACAGCATCTACAAACTAGTGTTGTCTAACCGAAGAAGATCAACTACCAACCAAAACCTCAAAGCCTTGGTCTTCCTTTACCATAACCAACGAGTCCGCAGTGGAGCATTTGAGAGGGAGGAGATGGTGGAGGGGGAGGAGATGGACACTGAGGGAGAGGGGATGGAGGATGAGGATGGTGAATGATTGGCCAGTGTTAGAGGCTACGTAGTTAGTTTTATTCAGGAGTTTATGCAACTTTACAGTTGTAAGATTGCACTTTTGTGTTAGTAGTATTTAAATTTACATTACTGTAAGACTGTACTGTTACTGTATTGCTTACGTTACTGTGCACTGAAAACACTTATTTTAACAGAAGATGTCTGTTTTGTATAGCTACCTCTGTAAAACAGGAAGCACACATTTTATTTTTTAATATTTTATTTATTCATTTTTACAGAAGTTGTAGCATATTCATTTTGTAAAGCTACAGAACTTGTTCGACTCAATGTTTTGTAAGTTTGAGCCATCTGTTTGTTAAGGTCTGAAATAAAACAAGATGAGAACTTAAATATTCCCAGCACTTTCTGTGATGTAGTATGCTTGCTTATCATAGGAAGTAATAAGAAATGACTCTTTACATTAAAGTAGTAGCCTAGTGAATAGGGTGTTGGGGGAATCACTTTTTTTCTCTTTTTCATCAAACCGCAATTTTTGCAAGTTCCCACAATTTAATCGCATAAAATTGCATAAATATCCCGCATATTCCATCGCATTTTTTAAGAAAACGTGCCGCATAATCAACGATTTTTGCCCGCAACAATCACCAAAAAACTCCGCGTTTTTCTGGAGGGACTGAATGGCGAGCCAAGGAGCGAAATGAAAGGAAAATCTGAGAGTTTGTGAGAAGGAAGCAAGAGGCGGGGAAAGTATCGGAGATAAGGAAGAAGGCAAAACACACAAGGTAGATCAGCTCCAAGCAGACTCAGGGACTTTGTGACTGTCAATGATAGTTCAACCATTCTACACAACAAAGACTCATTCCTGGCAGCGTTTTCAGCCGCACCACCTCTACATAACAAAAGGCTCAGTCCCATTTATACGGCACCTTTACATCAGCCGCA
The DNA here is from genome assembly GCA_018977245.1 of Lethenteron camtschaticum. Lineage (NCBI taxonomy): Eukaryota > Metazoa > Chordata > Hyperoartia > Petromyzontiformes > Petromyzontidae > Lethenteron > Lethenteron camtschaticum. Next base: position 2,542 of record WFAB01003507.1, read on the forward strand.
CCCAGTTTACACAACAAAGGCTCATTCCTGGCAGCGTTTTCAGCCGCACCGAACCTCACAATAATAATATCCAGGTGCCTACCTTGGCTCCTCCCACCCTCAACCAGTATATATACAAGGACTGTTTTCTTGGAATTTCTCTTACTTGATACAGCAGTCGTGGCTGTGACGGTTCCACCTGAAGACGGAAGCTTGTGTTGCCTCCGAAACGTCGTGATTTTATTTTATTTTTATTTTACTTTTATTAATTTTAATTTTAATTTTTTACCTACGTGACTTTACCGAAAAAACCTAAGAATATGAATCCTTGCAGTCACGAAAGCTTCAAATCTAGAAATGATAGAGAGCTCTACACTGGCAGACTCTACGTATTACGGTAAGGTTATTGTTTTCCAATCTCACACGTGTCATTGGGGGAGCCCACTTCAAAGCTCAGGCTTGCACTCGGGTAGGCCTCGGCAAGGTAAGGTAATTTACCCTTTTTACCGGGTCAAAGGGTAAAGGTAAATGTGTCGACATGCCAAGGGGTAAGGGTAAAGGGTCGGGTAAAAGGTAGGCTCGTTGCTTTTACACTTTACCTTACCTTGCCGAGGCCTATACTCGCGACATCGCAATACAACACGTGGGTGAAGAGTGCTGTGAACGACACTTAGGCCGCTTTACGCAGCCTTGACACACACGACCAGAGCGTGAAGATCGTTGCTATTTCGATTTAAAGCTTTCGTGACTGCAGGGATTCATCTTCTTGGTTCTTTCGGGAAAGTCACGTAGGTAAAAAAAAAAAAATTTAATTAATAAAAGTAAAATCAAAATCTAAAGGGAAGTAATAAAATAATATGTTTTATTTTTATTATTTTATTACTTCCCTTCTACGTGACTTTACCGAAAGAACCAAGAAGATCGTTGCTATTGTGCTCCGATCAAAGTCAACGTCTCCGCGGGGAGACCTGAGGCAAGCGCTGCTCATGAGTGTGCCCAGTACCTCACCAAGCCACAGGAGAAGGACGGTCGAGGGCCGGATCAGAGACCGACGCAGAACGAGATCACCTGATGTGGAGCGTGTCCACCGAGCAGCGCACGAGACGTACAGGCAACTGCCGGAGGCCTCACACACAGGCCACGTGGTTCACTCGGAGCCAGAGGTCGCAAACGGGTTTTGATTCCTTACCCGTACCCGGCCGCACCAGGGTCGCAAACGGGTACCCGTACCCGTACCCGGCCGGGTACGGGTATCGGGTACCCGTTTGCGACCTCTGGTTCTCAATTTCGCGGACGCACTCGCGGTGTCGCACGGACGCGGTGGGAGTCGTAGGGACGAGGCTACGAGAGGTCTCTGCCTGGGGTCGAGTCGTAGCGGCCTCGCTCGGACGCTTCGAGCCGCTGGGAGTCGGACCGGACAGCTCAACGGCTGAAGGAGAACTACCCCTCAACGTTGTTTTCCCTCCCTCCTTTTATCCCCTCGGAATCCAAAGATCCGGGGTCACGTGATGTAATCCTGCGCGGCCAATCGGGCGCCTGCCTTTCGGTTTTAATCTGATGCCCCGCGCCCCCCGACCTGGAGCGTTGCTTTCCATTACGCCTCGATCCTCCCGACCCCGGACCCAACTGATTTGATGGGGGCGGCCGTCCCGCGGATATACAGCTTCAGTCGGTCCAGGAATTTCGCTTCCACCTCCTCTTATGCGCTGCTCGCTGGGTGTTTGCCAGAGGTCACAACCGGGTACCCGATACCCGTACCCTACCCGATACCCGTACCCTACCCGGTACCCGGCTATCCGTACCCGGCCGGGTACGGGTAGCCGTTTGCGACCCTGGTGCGGCCGGGTACGGGTAGGCCGTGAGTCACTGGTGAGTCACCGTTTGTCACTCATTTCCCAACGTCTTGTCTCTTCTCACAATTCAAGTTCCTAGAATCAACCCACCCGCGCCTGCAACATGGCTTCATCCCAGAGGTCGCAATCGGGTACCCGATACCCGTACCCTACCCGTACCCAGCCGGGTATGGGTAGGGTACGGGTACGGCTGGATACGGGTACGGGTAAGGAATCAAAACCCGTTTGCGACCTCTGGTTGGTGGGTGAGTGAGTGAGTGAGTGGGTGAGTGAGTGAGTGAGTGGGTGGTGAGTGAGTGAGTGAGTGGGTGGGTGAGTGAGTAGCTGAATTGGTGGGTAAGTGAGTGAGTGAGTGGGAGAGTTTGCGACCCTGGTGCGGCCGGGTACGGGTAAGGAATCAAAACCCGTTTGCGACCTCTGCCCCGGATTCAATTGGTTTGATGGGGGCGGCCTTCCCGCGGATACACAGCTTCAGTCGAAAGCTACCTGGTCTGTCGCTCCGCACAAAGCTTCAGGTCTTCTCGGCCACGGTCATTCCCTATCTCCCTTCTCTACGCTTGCGAAACGTGGACACCCCTAATGGATCATCTTATAAACGTTTGCGCTGGCCTGCCTACGATCCATCCTGGGTTTAACCAGGCTGGATTGTGTGAGGAGCTCACAAATCCTCGAAAGATGTGGACAAGGTCCCATCGGTGAGCTCCTCCGGCGGGCAAGGCTGCGTTGGCTGGGTCATGTAGCCCGCATGCCCAGCCACCGCATGCCTATACAGCTTTTGTTCGGCCGGATCGAGGGGGCTAAAAGGGCGCGGCACGGGCTAGAGAAGAGATGGAGTGATGTGGTACAGGAGGACGTGGAGCTGAGTGGACTTGCCGATGACTGGTACCAGCGGTGTCAAGATCGGCCTCAGTGGAGGAGGCTCGTGAAGGACGCTACTGGGCAGTTGGAGGCAGTCGCCCTCCAACAACAACGGAGGGCGGAGGAGCGACGCTCACAACAACGAGCGGAGCGCCGGGTGGCTAAAGCACAGCAAGTTGGTACAGTATGGGGCCGTCCATAAATGACGTCACGCACCTGGGGGGGGGGTTGAGAAATGTGACGTCGCATAAAAACGCGCAACTTTAAATAAACATAGACAACACGTTCTACTTAATTAAATAGACGTTTTAATAAATGTTGTCTCCTACAAACATCAGAGTGCAGCGGCACATTAAACACGCACTACAATGACAAGAGTTTAAAGCGATTTGAAGCATGTTTTATTTTGGGGGGGGGGGGGGCAAAGCTTTGTGACGTCATATTTGAGGGGGGGGGTCTGACTTTTTGTGACGTCATGTGACGTCGTGTGACGAGGGGGGGGAGCGGTCAAAATCGTCCAAAATCGCGTGACGTCATTCATGGACGCCCTCTAGGGGGCACAGGTGGTGCATCAGCCAGTCGTCTCAGTCAGTCGACCCGTGGCACCTGCTGGGTCTGCCCCGTGACCTCCTCCTGCCAGCGGGCGTTCGACACTTCACGTGACAGTCTCAAGGTGCACATGGCCTGGCACAAGCGTCGCGGTGATTGTGTGTGTGTCTGTGTGGTTTGTGTGTCTGGTGTGTGTGTCTGTGTGTTGTTTGTGTGTGTGGTCTCTGTGTGTCTGTGTGTGTGTCTGTGTGTGTGTCTTGTGTGTGTGTCTCTGTGGTTGTGTGGTGTCTGTGTGTGTCTGTGTCTCTGTGTGTGTCTCTGTGTGTGTGTCTCTGTGTGTGTCTCTGTGTGTGTGTGTCTCTGTGTGTGTGTCTCTGTGTGTGTGTCTGTCTGTGTGTGTGTCTGTGTGTCTCTGTGTGTGTCTCTGTGTGTGTGTCTCTGTGTGTGTGTCTCTGTGTGTGTGTGTCTGTGTGGTGTGTGTGTGTCTGTGTGTGTGGTGTCATATGTGCTCGCTAAAAGCACTTGCTCCAACAGTCTATTAAAGGCTATACGGGGGTTCTTCTTTGTGTCTCTGTGTGTGTCTGTGTGTGTGTCTGTGTGTGCGTCTCTGTGTGTCTCTGTGTGTATCTCTGTGTGTCTCTGTGTGTGTCTGTGTGTGTGTCTTGGTGTCGTGTGTCTCTGTGTGTGTCTCTGTGTGTGTCTCTGTGTGGTGTCTCTGTGTGTGTTTCTGTGTGTGTCTGTGTGTGTGTGTGTCTGTGTGTGTGTGTGTCTGTGTGTGTCTCTGTGTGTGTGTGTGTCTCTGTATGTCACTGTGTGTGTGTGTGTGTGTCTCTGTGTGTGTGTCTGTGTGTGTGTCTGTGTGTGTGTGTCTCTGTGTGTGTGTCTGTGTGTGTGTCTCTGTGTGTCTTTGTGTGTGTCTGTGTGTGTGTGTCTGTGTGTGTGTGTCTCTGTGTGTGTCTGTGTGTGTGTGTCTGTGTGTGTGTGTGTATGTGTGTGTCTCTGTGTCTGTGTGTGTGTGTTCAGTGCTGCTGCTGCTTGCTCCGACTGACAGCCAACACTCTGTTCGAGGCTACACGGGGGATCTTTGTCTTTGCCTGACTTTGTGTCGGCATGCGCAGGGAGCGGTGGCGCAATGGTTAGCGCTCTGACCCGAGTTCAATTCCCGCTCGCGCCCACCCCTATGTCGACTCAGCCTTAACTGAGCACTTGCCCCAAAAGGTACGTGCAGGCTACCCGGGCAGCTTTGCCTTTGCCTTTGTGGGCGAGAAGCGGCGGTGAATTCCGCGAGAGTCACCGTACAAGTCAGACGGGTTCTCTAAGGCGGAAGAGGCAGACACACATAGACACACACACAGACACACACACAGAGACACACAAACACACAGAGAGACACACAGAGACACACACACAGAGACACACACACACAGAGACACACACAGAGAGACACACAGAGACACACACACACAGAGAGACACACACATAGACACACACACATATAGACACACACAGAGAGATACACACATAGACACACACATAGACACACACACATAGAGACACACACACAGAGACACACACAGAGAGACACACACAGAGACACACACACACACAGAGACACACACAGAGACACACACACACAGAGACACACACACATAGAGACACACACAGAGAGACACACACACACAGAGAGACACACAGAGACAGACACACAGAGACAGAGACACACAGAGACACACACACAGAGACACACAAAAACAGAGACACACACACAGAGACACACACACAGAGACACACACAGAGACACACACACACAGAGACACACACAGAGAGACACACACACAGAGACACACACACAGAGACACACACACAGAGACACACACACAGAGACAGACACACATAGAGACACACACAGAGACACACACACAGTAACACACACAGAGACACACACAGAGAGACACACACAGAGAGACAAACACAGAGAGACACACACAGAGAGACACACACAGAGAGACACACACAGTAACACACACAGAGACACACACAGAGAGACACACACAGAGAGACAAACACAGAGAGACACACACAGAGAGACACACACACAGAGACACACACAGAGACACACACAGAGACACACACATAGAGTCATCGTACAAGTCAGACGGGTTTTCTAAGGCGGAAGAGGCAGACACACATAGACACACACGCACAGAGACACACACAGACCCACACACACAGAGACAGAGACACACACATAGAGACACAGACAGAGACAGACACACACAGAGACGCACACAGAGACACACGCACAGAGACACACACACAAAGACAGAGACATACACACAGAGACACAGACAGAGACACACACACAGAGACGCATACAGAGACACACCCACACAGAGACAGAGACATACACACAGAGACAGAGACACACAGAGACACACACAGAGAGACACACATAGAGACACACACAGAGACACACAGACACACACATAGAGACACACACACAGAGACACAGACACACACATAGAGACACACAGGGACAGAGACACACACAGAGACTCACAGACACACACATAGAGACACACACAGACACACACACAGAGACACACAGGGACAGACACACACAGACACACACACACAGACACACACCAGACACACACACAGACACACACACAGACACACACCCAGACACACACACAGACACACACCAGACACACACACAGACACACACACAGACACACACACACAGACACACACACACACACAGACACACACACACACAGACACACACACACACAGACACACACAGACACACACACACACACAGACACACACACACACACAGACACACACACAGACACACACACAGACACACACATACACACACAGACACACACACAGACACACACACCCAGACACACACACACACAGACACACACACACACACACAGACACACACACACAGACACAGACACACACACAGACACACACACAGACACAGACACACACACAGACACACACACAGACAGACACACACAGACACACACACACAGACACACACAGACACACACACAGACACACACACAGACACACAGACAGACACACCGACACACACAGACAGACAAACAGTCGGTGCCACGTCTCGACCATCACACAGTGAGTACTGCACAACCTGGTTAACACTCAGCCAATCATCACTCTTGCGGGGGTGGTGGGGGTCGATAAAACTGGTACCACTTTGTGGATATCAGCGCTTCTCTCCCCACCACCACCACCATCATCATCCATCACCTCATCCTTCTGGGACGGATAAATCGGTACTATTTTGTGTGCACCCGATATGGATGTCCTGGGCTGCGTCATCGGAATGTGGAATTTCCACACGGGCTGTGGACCTCACACGTGGTGGTGGTGTTGGTGGTGGCGACGTTGATGGGTGATGTTGATGTGGTGATGGGTGATCTCGATTTGGGTTATGAGTCATGGGTCATGTTGATGTGGTTGATGGGTGATGGGGTGATTTTGCTCTGGTTGATTGGTGATGTTGATGTGGTTGATGGTGATGGTTGACAGTGATGCGGTTGATGATTTTGATGTTGTTCAAAGACACCCACAGAAACCCACAAACACCCACAGAGACACCCACAGAGACCCACAGAGACCCACAGAGACACCCGCAGAGACCCACAGAGACCTACAGAGACACCCACAGAGACACCCACAGAGACACCCACAGAGACACCCACAGAGACACCACAGAGACACCAGAGACACACAAGAGACACCCACACATACCCACAGAGACACCCACAGAGACCCACAGAGACACCAACAGAGACACCCACAGAGATACCCAGAGAGACACACAGAGACCCACAGAGACACCCACAGAGACCCACAGAGACACACATAGAGACACCCACAGAAACACCCACAGAGACACCCACAGAGACCCACAGAGACACCCACAGAGACACACACAGAGACCCACAGAAACACCCACAGAGACACCCACAGAGATACCCAGAGACACCCACAGAGACACCCACAGAGACACCCACAGAGACCCAGAGACACCCACAGAGACACTCACAGAGACACTCAGACACCCACAGAGACACCCACAGAGACACTCACAGAGACACTCACAGAGACCCCCACAGAGACCCACAGACACACACAGAGACACCCACAGAGACACCCACAGAGACACCCACAGAGACACCCACAGAGACACCCACAAAGACACCCACAGAGACCCATAAAGACACCCACAGAGATACCCACAGAGACCCGACACCCACAGAGATACCCAGAGAGACACACAGAGACACCCACAGAGACACCCACAGAGATACACAGAGACACCCACAGAGACCCACAGAGACACCCACAGAGACCCACAGAGACACCCACAGAGACCCACAGAGACACCCACAGAGACACACAGAGGCCCACAGAAACACCCACAGAGACACCCACAGAGACACCCACAGAGATACAAGAGACACCCACAGAGACCCACAGAGACACCACAGAGACCCACAGAGACACCCACAGGGACACACAGAGACCCACAGAGACACACAGAGACCCACAGAAACACCCACAGAGACACCACAGAGACCCACAGAGACCCACAGAGACACCTACAGAGACACCCGCAGAGACACCCACAGAGACCCACAGAGACACCCACAGAGATACCCACAGAGACACCCACAGAGATACACACAGAGATACCCACAGAGACACCCACAGAGACACCCACAACCCAGAGACCCACAGAGACACCACAGAGACACACAGAGACCCACAGAAACACCCACAGAGACACCCACAGAGACCCACAGAGACACCCACAGAGACCCACAGAGACCCACAGAGACACCCACAGAGACACACAGAGACCCACAGAGACACCCACAGAGACACACAGAGACCCACAGAAACACCCACAGAGACACCCACAGAGACCACAGAGACCCACAGAGACACCTACAGAGACACCCGCAGAGACACCCACAGAGACCCACAGAGACACCCACAGAGATACCCACAGAGACACCCACAGAGATACACACAGAGATACCCACAGAGACACCACAGAGACACCCACAGAGACACACAGAGACCCGAAGGTTAATCAACATACACGCATGCATAGCTGCTGATACTCGCTAACAGCACATGTCCCAAAGGTCTGTTAATGCTACATTACATATCTTATCTGTAGTTTAGCATTGTTTGCATTTTGACTGCTTGTGTTGTGGTTATTGCAAACATGATGCCTTGTATAAAGGTGTCAGTTTTTGTACCAGTTGAAAGGGTAAAACCTATTACTATATTCTTCCACTGGTAAAGGAGATGTCTCAGTGTAAATGCTTTAGCCCGAGCTCTCAATACTCTGATAGTGCATTGTCTTTGAGTTGTACGCCTTTTGGCGTCATCTGGTCCAACACCAATGGAGACTAGGCTCTATGAAAAGCTGTCTCGGGTGTGGACCAATCAAATTCAAGGACAGTGCATATCATTATCATCATCAGAGTTGTTTCTTTTTGTTTGCATTTTGACTGCTTGTGTTGTGGTTATTGCAAGCATGATGCCTTGTATAAAGGTGTCAGTTTTTGTACCAGTTGAAAGGGTAAAAACCTATCACTATATTTTGCCACTGGTAAAGGAGATGTCTCATAGTGAGACGAGGGTTGTTTGGTAACCCCTCCACCTACCACTATTTATGGAGCACCCAGCCGGGTACGAGAGATAGACGACTCTCTGATGCCCTCTGGCCAAACCACGACTTGTCGTAGCCGCAGGGAAAGCCTTCCCCCGCCTATTTGGACTCTCGCCGCAGAGGAGAGGCTGCCGCTCCTCTGTCTGGAGGTGGACGGGTACCGCCTGGACCTCTGTGAAATACAGGAGGTCTGTTTGACTGATTCTGGGCTAAATTTCGATTTAAAGCTTTCGTGACTGCAAGGATTTATCTTCTTGGTTCTTTCGGTAAAGTCACGTAGAAGGGAAGTAATAAAATAATAAAAATAAAACATAATAAGATAATTCTCACGACGTTTCGGCCACAACGCAAGCAGCCGTCCTCAGGTGGAGAACAGGTCTGTCGAGAAGACAGCGTCTGAATGTTTGGTAACCCCTCCACCAGACGCTGTCTTTCCGACAGACCTGTCCTCCACCTGAGGACGGCTGCTTGCGTTGTGGCCGAAACGTCGTGAGAATAATTTGTATAATGTTTTATTTTTATTATTTTATTATTTCCATTCTACGTGACTTTACCGAAAGAACCAAGAAGATGAATCCCTGCAGTCACGAAAGCTTTACATCGAAATTTACCACATAGACCTTTGTGAAATACAGGAGGTCTGTTTGACTGATTCTGGGCTGTTTGTGTCGAGAAGAGGCTGTTCTTCTTCTGTTGCGTGGTGGGCCTAAACCGCCTGGACCTCTGTGGGAATACATGAGGTCTCGTTGTTTGTGATTCTGTGATCAAGTGTCTGATATTGATGATAACATCGGCATAGTCTCGTTGATGACGATGTCTGTCACACGACGCAGATTCCTCGGCAACATGTCTGCACCGGCGCCAAGGCAACTGGAATCGCCGCCAGCACCGCCACCTCAATCGGCCAAACCCACACCACTGCCACCATCCACTGCACCGCGCCCGAGCTCGCACCCGTCAGCGCTGCCCACCAGAGCTTCACCTGGCAAACCGGGGCCACCCGATAAGAAGCCACCAACACGCCGGACGTGCTCTCTGCTGGACACGCCGTGCCCATCGCCGCTGGACCCCGTACCGCCGCCCATCGAGACCCTGCCGAACGCGCTGCCCCCGGCGGCGGTGGCCAGGAGGGGTCGGAAGAAGCCAGCCGGCCGCAGCAGCAGCGAAAATAACGAGGCGGCCATGGCGGGTGAACGGAGGCCGGCGCTGATACAGCAGAGTTCCCTGCCGTCGCCCCGCGTCGTCGGTGCTACGGCCGCTCCTGCGCCGGAGAGAGGCAACAGGGACAGGTGGGTAGAGGGGGAGGGCTGGGGGTGTTGGGGTGTTAACAGGAGGGAGACAGAAGCTGCAATGAAGAAACCTCATTGGTGCAGCGAGGCTTGCCCTCGCATGAGGCCCACCCACCTACTCACTCAACCAACCACCCACTCACCCACCCACTCACTCACTCAACCAACCAACCAACCACCCACTCACTTACCCACTCACTCACTCACTCACCCACTCACTCACTCAACCAACCACCCACCCACTCACTCAACCAACCACCCACCCACTCACTCACTCACTCAACCAACCATCCACCCACTCAACCACCCACCCACTCACACAACCAACCACCCACCCACCCACTCACTCAAACAACCACCCACCCACCACTCACTCACTCAACCAACCACCCACTCACTCACTTACCCACTCACTCACTCAACCAACCACCCACTCACTCACTCAACCAACCAACCAACCAACCACTCACTCACTCACTCACCCACTCACTCACTCAACCAACCACTCACTCACTCACTCACCCACTCACTCACTCAACCAACCACCCACCCACTCACTCAACCAACCACCCACCCACTCACTCAAACCAACCACCCACCCACTCACTCACTCACTCAACCAACCATCCACCCACTCAACCACCCACCCACTCACACAACCAACCACCCACCCACCCACTCACTCAACCAACCACCCACCCACCCCACTCACTCACTCACTCACTCACTCAACCAACCAACCAACCAACCACCCACTCACTCACTTACCCACTCACTCACTCAACCAACCACCCACTCACTCACTCAACCAACCAACCAACCACCCACTCACTCACTCACTTACCCACTCACTCACTCACCCACTCACTCAACCAACCACCCACTCACTCACTCAACCAACCAACCAACCACCCACTCACTCACTCACTCACTTACCCACTCACTCACTCACTCACTCACCCACTCACTCAACCAACCACCCACCCACTCACTCAACCAACCACCCACCCACTCACTCAACCAACCACCCACCCACTCACTCACTCACTCAACTAACCATCCACCCACTCAACCACCCACCCACTCAACCACCCACCCACTCACACAACCAACCACCCACCCACTCACTCAACCAACCACCCACCCACCCACCCACCCACTCACTCACTCACTCACTCACTCAACCAACCACTCACTCACTTACCCACTCACTCACTCACTCAACCATCCAACCAACCACTCACACACTCATCCACTCACTCACTCACTCACCCACTCACTCACTCAACCAACCACCCACCCACTCACTCAACCAACCACCCACCCACTCACTCACTCACTCAACCAACCATCCACCCACTCAACCACCCACCCACTCACACAACCAACCACCCACCCACCCACTCACTCAAACAACCACCCACCCACCCACTCACTCACTCAACCAACCACCCACTCACTCACTTACCCACTCACTCACTCAACCAACCACCCACTCACTCACTCAACCAACCAACCAACCAACCACTCACTCACTCACTCACTCACCCACTCACTCACTCAACCAACCACTCACTCACTCACTCACTCACCCACTCACTCACTCAACCAACCACCCACCCACTCACTCAACCAACCACCCACCCACTCACTCAACCAACCACCCACCCACTCACTCAACCAACCACCCACCCACTCACTCACTCACTCAACCAACCACCCACCCACTCACTCAACCAACCACCCACCCACTCACACAACCAACCACCCACCCACCCACTCACTCAACCAACCACCCACCCACTCACACAACCAACCACTCACTCACTCACTCAACCAACCAACCAACCAACCACCCACTCACTCACTCACTCACTCACTTACCCACTCACTCACTCAACCAACCACCCACTCACTCACTCAACCAACCAACCCAACCACCCACTCACTCACTCACTCCACCTCACTTACCCACTCACTCACTCACTCACCCACTCACTCAACCAACCACCCACTCACTCACTCAACCAACCAACCAACCACCCACTCACTCACTCACTCACTTACCCACTCACTCACTCACCCACTCACTCAACCAACCACCCACCCACTCACTCAACCAACCACCCACCCACTCACTCCAACCAACCACCCACCCACTCACTCACTCACTCACTAACCATCCACCCACTCAACCCACCCACCCCACTCAACCACCCACCCACTCACACAACCAACCACCCACCCCACTCACTCAACCAACCCACCCACCCACCCACCCCACCCACTCACTCACTCACTCAACCAACCACTCACTCACTTACCACTCACTCACTCACTCAACCAACCACCCACCACCCACTCACTCAACCATCCAACCAACCACCCACTCACCACTCACTCACCTACCCACCACCACCCACTCACTCAACCAACCACCCACCCACTCACTCAACCAACCACCCACCCACTCACTCACTCACTCAACCAACCATCCACCCACTCAACCACCCCCACTCCACCCCAACCACCCACCCCACCAACCACCCCCCCCCCACCCACTCACCACCAACCCACCACCCACCCCCACCCCCCACTCACTCAACCAACCACCACACCACCCACCCACCCAC
>WFAB01003508.1:0-15428 GCA_018977245.1 Lethenteron camtschaticum
GTTTTAAAAGTTCATAAAATTAACAATCTTCTTGGTTCTTTCGGTAAAGTCACGTAGCAGCCGTCTTCAGGTGAAGACGGCTGCTTGCGTTGTAGCCGAAACGTCGTGAGAATTATTTCATTATGTTTTATTTTTATTATTTTATTACTTCCCTTCTACGTGACTACCGAAAGAACCAAGAGATGAATCCCTGCAGTCACGAAAGCTTTAAATCGAAAATTAACAATATTACCAACATTGTCACAGTTCGTTTTTTCAGCAACAGCAGCATCAGCAACATCAGCAACAGCAGCAACAACAGCAGCATCAGCAGCATCAGCAGCGGGGACGGGGTGAACGATCAAAGGAATAGCTACGATGTCAAAAGAGGATTATGAGGCGTGGCCGTGCGCTGCCGCCCCATGGCGCCGTGGGAGCTGCGGGATGGCTGCGTTCCCTGCGTCACCGTCGTACCCGGCGAGCCGCAGGTGAGAGACACGGAGGGAGAGCGCGAGAGAAAGATCCGGACACATTAATTCTAGATTTGAAGCTTTCGTGACTGCAAGGATTCATATTCTTAGGTTTTTTCGGTAAAGTCACGTAGGTAAAACATTAAAATTAATGAAAGTAAAATAAAATAAAAATCACGACGTTTCGGAGGCAACACAAGTCTCCGTCATCAGGTGGGACCGTCACAGCCAGATTTGCTGCATCAAGTGAGGCAATGATTCAAGATGTAATCCCTTAAAAGCAAGTTGAGGGGGGAGGAGAGGGGGGGGGAGCTCATCAGAATGTGGTAGCCAATGAATGGAACGTATCGGGAGGAGGGGGGCGGGGCTCAAAGACGGCACGACGTGCCACGTAGAACGCATCGGGAGGGGAGGGGGGCGGGGCTAAAAGATGCACGACGTGGTACACGAGATTCGGCGGCCGTGGACGTGGTTGTACGCAAGCAACTACTGCTGCACACGCCAACGCATTGGACAGAGGGGGAGGGGAGGCCAAAAGAGAGTGTGGGGTGCAAGTGTACGTGGACATGTTTGTGTACAAGCACCTGTTGATACACATGATAGAAAAGAACGAAAATGCCCATGTTTATACCAGTGCTGGCTGAACAATGAAGAGAGTACTGTTAAACACTGGGGATGTTAACACTCGGTAAAGTAAAGTAAAATAGTGCCTGTCAGATAAGATGGTCCAAAAATGTGTAATTAAGTCTTTTTTGCGTGGTTGATAACATCTTTCCAATGATTACTAAGTTTGTACCCATCATCACGGTTGAAATTATGTCTGTTTGTATATTTATAGAACTCCGAGTTGCCAAGGCGATTAAGCAAGCACCATATAAATGCAACTGATAACATAGCGAATGCTTGGGAGCTTATTGGCTCTCGCTCCTGGTTAGAGATCTACCCAACACACCAGAGGTGTGGACTCGAGTCATGTGACTTGGACTCGAGTCAGACTCGAGTCATGAATTTGATGACTTCAGACTCGACTTGGACTTGCATAACAATGACTTTGTCCCACCTCTGAGGTGTGGACTCGAGTCATGTGACTTGGACTCGAGTCAGACTCGAGTCATGAATTTGATGACTTCAACTCGACTTGGACTTGCATAACAATGACTTTGTCCCACCTCTGCAACACACAGGTCCACACAGACTGGCCGCTCTTACTCTGCAGGTTGAACCTAGGAATTGAGTGTTCAACTTCATTCTTGTCATAAAAAGCCTGTCACAAAGGTGCGTCTATTGGAGCGACATCTTCACTGGCTTACACATCTACCGGGTCTCCATTTGACTTTGTATTGTCTCGGAGGAAGTCCACCCACACCTCCACTTCCACAAACTGCTGGGAGTTGCCTCGCTCTGCCTCACAGTCAGAATTCTCCTCCTGCTTCACGTTGCCTCCATCGATGTGAAGGTCCGATTTTGGAGTTGAATCTTCATCTTCACATTTTACCTTCACTTCTTCGCTCTTTACATCACTTCTTCACTCTTCACCATCACTTCTTCACGTTTCACCTCGATACCTTTAAAAGCGTCCAAGCTGGAATTGTCTTCCGGTTCTTGTTTGATGAGGGATCGGCTCATTGCGGCACTTTGACTTTCGCAAGCTGATTTCAGACTCCACTCCTTGTGGATCTTCTGATGCTTGTGTGTTCTCTGGTGTCTTTGAATATTTGATGACTGTGCAAATGCCTTCCCACACACACTGCACTTGAAGGGATTATCTCCCGTGTGTGTTCTCTGGTGTGTTAGAAGAATAGATAACTGTGCAAACGCCTTCCCACACACACTGCACTTAAAGGGTTTTCTCCCGTGTGTGTTCTCTGGTGTACTTGAAGATATTGTTTACGTGCAAATGCCGTCCCGCACAGAGTGCACCTGAAGGGTTTCTCTCCCGTGTGTGTTTTCTGGTGTACTTCAAGATGAGATGAAAATAAAAACGCCTTCGCACACACACTGCACTTGAAGGGTTTCTCTCCCGTGTGTGTTCTCTGGTGTGCTCCAAGAGTAGATGACTGTGCAAAAGCCTTCCCACACACACTGCACTTGAAGGGTTTCTCTCCCGTGTGTGTTCTCTGGTGTGTTGCAAGAGTAGATGAACTTGAAAACGCCTTCCCACACACACTGCACTTGAAGGGTTTCTCTCCCGTGTGTGTTCTCTGGTGTATTACAAGAATAGATGAATATTCAAACGCTTTCCCACACACACTGCACTTGAAGGGTTTCTCTCCTGTGTGAGTTCTCTGGTGCCTTGTCAAATGTGCAGGACGATCCGTGCTGTTGGCACGCAGGTCGCATTGTTGCCTTTTTGCACCGAGCCACGCCGAGTGCCTTTGCTCCATCAGACCAAGTCTGCAGAGGAAGCGACAGCTGCAGACAGAAAAAAAGTTATATCCACGTCAGTATCGATGCACAGAGGAATGCATATTTACATAGTAACACATGACTTAGAAGTCAACACTTATTCATATATTCATGATATAGTGAAAAAGATTCCCAAATTCATCACACGGGCTGTTTTGGCACACAATGAGAGGGCGAATGGTCATAAACATGCCAGGAAGCCCTCGAATCTTCAAAATGAATGTTAAACCTAAAACTCCGAGCACACAATTTTGGCTGTCCAGCTACAAAAGGAATACAGTAATCCCTCGCCACTTCGCGGTTCAAGTTCGCGGCCTCAGTGCATCGCGGATTTTTCAGACAAGGCACGTGATTGGTTCCCGGCGCGAGATCGACGAATGAGAGCACGAGTGGATGTACAGTATCCCGTGAGCTGATTGGCTGCGCATCATCGCATCCTCTCCCAGCTTATTCCCTTGTTGTATCACGCCACTCTCGTTCATGCTGTCAACTGTGTCTCGCGTATCTTAGTGTTGTGTTCGAAATTAACTGGTGAGTGTAGAACACCATAATACGTATTGTATGAGAGAGAGAGTGAATGTATAATATTAAGGTTTATAATTAAATAGATTTAAAGTATAAATATACATATTTTAAACATTCTGGTACCCACACACACATATAAGGAATTTCCTAGGGGGGCCAATCCTACTTCGCGAATTTTCACTCATCGCGGCGGGTTCCGGTCCCCATTAACCACGATAAACAAGGGATCACTGTATTTATGAAAGCTAAATTTAGCTGACATAGCAAAAGGTGTTGAAAAGAATACTATTTGTGTTATGCAAAAATGCATAAATTAATGTTCAATCGCAACTTAGAGGTGTGAAGCCAGCCAGGCTCACGATGTCCTTGAATGCTGGGATGAACAGATCTGACTTCAGCTGCATGTGTGTGCTGTGTTAACTTCTTGACTGTTTCCATTCTCATAAAGTTCCAGAGGAAAACAAAAACAAACTATTGTTGTGATACAGTATAACCTCCGTGTTCAATAGAGTTAATAGACTTAACTGCCAACACAAACTTTACACTGTCACACACTGGCATGGTTAAGAGGTGTGTCCAGACCCATGCCTAACCACCTTCATCCACTTACTATTAATGCTTCCTGACTCCACAAAGTAATTCAATGAGGATGAATCAACACCCCTGAGGCTGTGTGTCTCTCTCGCTCCCCGTGGTGAGATGTTAACTACCTCTCCTGGCATACAGGAAGTCGTGGATTCATCCCAACCCTGACGCCTGCTGTATATTTAGTTTGTGTGTCTTTCTCTCTTCCCGTGGTCGCGTGGATTTCCCTCCGGATCCCCCGGTTGTCCCCACTCCACATGCAGAGAGTGAACAACGCCACGTGTCCAGAGTGAACACCGCCACGCGTCCAGAGTGAATACCGCCACACGTCCAGAGTGAACACTGCCACGCGTCCAGAGTGAACACCGCCACGCTGTTGACAAGCCTCACCTTGTTGTTGTTGTGAGCAGGTCGCTTCTGAAAACAAGAGCGGTACAGCAGCTCAAGCGGGCGTGGCCTGGTAAAAAACGAAAAAAAGTGTGAATATTTCAAATAAAACAAAGTTACAAAGTAGCGAGCCAGGTGAAGAGAAATTAAAACGTAAGCAAGATACTCTTTGGTTCTTTCGGTAAAGTCACGTAGAATAAAAAAATAAATAAAATTGTAGTTTCAGTTTCATTTATTTGGTATAGCCCCGTGAGCCATTCGGCTCTTGAATCGGATGCAACCGCAACAAACAAAAACATGAACGAGAAAACATCTTAAAGTGACTATGTGACTGTGCAAACATAAAATCCGGGGAAAAACATCAAAATATTCCACAAAAAGCACCGTACACCAACGCTGTGTACAAATAGCATACGACGTTTCAATTGCAACACAAGCCATCATCTCAGGTACAAATGAAAGAGAAAAAAACCTAGTAAACTTAGAAATGTAATGCAATACAACACAGAGAGTCGGCTAACATAAGTCAACACCCCAACAGGTTAATAACGTTCTTCCAAAGATTTCTCAATTTGAGAGAGACAAAACACAGACACGGAGACACAGAGACACATAGACAGACACATAAGCAGAGAGAGATGACAGAAAGACACAGAGACACACACATAAACACACAGAGAAAGATGACACAGAGACACAGAGAGACACACACAGAGACACACAGAGAGATGACACAGACACACAGAGAGAGACACACACAGAGACATGACAGACAGAGAGAGACACACACACACAGAGACACACAGAGAACATCGGGGGGGGGGACCAAATCTTGCAGGGGGTGTGGGGTCCCCCCCAGAAAAATATCTAAATTTGAAAACTCATTTCCTGCCATTTCCTCCCTAAAATATTTTTAAAAGTTCACTAACATGGGATGGAATTATTTTTCTTTATACAATAATGTCTAAAAGTGTATTGTATTACATTGCTCTGTTTTTCCTTTTTTACCTTTCCTTGTTTCATAGTATGTAATGGCAGAGATTAGGGATTCATAAAGTACAACGCAATCATATAAACATAAATCTATGCATCGTTATATGAAGACAAGTCCAGATTTTGTGGCCAAGGTTTAGCAAATAGTTGTTTTTATTAACAGAGCATCGCAATTATTATTTTTAAAGATTTTACAGCAATATATTTGAGGGGCATATTTGAGTATTTTAATTATTATAACATCATAGAATTATTATATATTATAATTATAACATAATATCATACTTATTAAAACATATAATATAACTACGGCCTTGTGTCAATGAGAAATTTGGAGCTTTGGTGACTGCACACAGAGAGAGACACTTAATCAAACAAACTTAATATTTGAAATGCAATGCAACACAGAGTCGGTCAACACACCAGCTAGCGTACTCTTAGGTTGTTTCGGTAAAGTCACCATGCAGGTAGAAAATTAATTAAAATTAATAAAAGTAAAAATAGAAATAAAATAATAATAAAATCACGCCTCACTTGATGCAGCAAATGTGGCTGTGACGGTCCCACCTGATGACGGAGACTTGTGTTGCCTCCGAAACGTCGTGATTTTTACTTTATATTTTATTTCTATTGTTACTTTTATTAATTTTAATTTCATTTTTCACCTACACGGTGACTTTACCGAACAACCTAAGAGTATGAATCCTTGCAGTCACGAAAGCTTCAAATCTAGAGTAACACAACTAATGCATCGCCTGGCTGATCGCGTTCTTCCACAGGTTGCTAAACTATCTTCTTGGTTCTTTCGGTAAAGTCACGTAGAATGGAAATAATAAAATAATACAAATATAAACATATTAGTTTTACTATTTATTATTTCCATTCTACGTGATGTAAAACATAATAGTTTATGTTTTATTTTTATTATTTCCATTCTACGTGATATAAAACATATTAAAAGGTTCTTATGTTTATTTCATTATTTATCGGTTTATGTTTATTCTTTTATTATTTCCATTCTACGTGATGACTTTACCGAAAGAACCAAGAGATGAATCACTGCAGTCACGAAAGAAGCTTTAATCGAAATTGCTCAACTAAGCGAGAGAATTGAAGCAACGCGACCAGGCGAGGGCAGGAGGCAAGGCCCCGCGTTGTAAAGTTTAAATCTGGACATCGCTTCCATGCTCGCTGCTACTCAATTGACATCCCTACGAGAGAGAGAGAGAGCGAGGCTCTACCTCGGTAAACAACAACAACCACAACAACAACCACCACAACAACCACAACAACAACAACCACCACAACCGCGATGAGAATTTCTCACCTCAGATTTCAGTTCCCGCGCGGAGCGGCAACATTCCGTTACCTCGTGACGTCACGCGCAGCAGCAGGTGACATGACGTCACTTGAGCGGCTCTGTAACTTACATAAATTATGTTAATGAGCCTGGCCCACGTGGAGGGATGGCCGTGGGTGCCGAACCGGTCACAACGAACTCGTGACGTCTTTCACGAATAAATTATGTTAATGAGCCGCCAGTCAGTGGCGTGGCTTTGCCCAAATAAGGATAGTGCTTGAACAGATAACGGAAGTGACCCAGGCAGAGGTGACGTCACGCTCCCTTGAGACCGGTTGGGGTGAATACTTTGGTGACATGACGTCACTAGCAAGGTACACCTCCCCCTGGCGTTTCACGCCGATGAGGTCATGCTGAGTGGTGACGTCACAGAGCGGAGTTGGAGTTTAAGTTGATTAAGATTCATTTTCCATTGCTCCCCCCTTGGGTGTGTGAGCTCAGCTCAACAATGTGGACATTATTGTGTGTGTACACATGGACAGTGTGTACACACGTGTACACTGTGTGTGTGTGTACACACGTGTACACTGTGTGTGTGTGTAATATTGTAAATTACGGCGGGAGACCACTTGACGGGTAGCACACACGATCCCATTTTCCAGCGCGTGTCACCCCTACATATACGCGTGTGTACGGTGTGTGTATACGCGTGTGTAC
This sequence comes from Lethenteron camtschaticum, assembly GCA_018977245.1. Taxonomy (NCBI): domain Eukaryota; kingdom Metazoa; phylum Chordata; class Hyperoartia; order Petromyzontiformes; family Petromyzontidae; genus Lethenteron; species Lethenteron camtschaticum. The sequence goes on from WFAB01003508.1 coordinate 7,363, forward strand.
GTGTGTGTGTCTGTGTATGTGTGCGTGCGTGTGTGTGTGCCTGTGTGTGTGTCCGTGCCTGTGTGTGTACATGCGTGCGTGCCTGTGTGTCCGTGCCTGTGTGTTGTTGTGGCATGTGTGTGTGTCCGTGATTACGAACACTCCCCGCTTACGAACCCCCCCCCCGCATACTCCACTTACGAACACCCCCCCCGCATACTCTCACTTACGAACACCCCCCCCCGCATACCCCCACTTACGAACANCCCCCCCCGCATACTCCCACTTACGAACACCCCCCCCGCATACCCCCACTTACGAACACCCCCCCCTGCTTACCCCCACTTACGAACACCCCCCCCGCATACTCTCACTTACGAACACCCCCCCCCGCATACTCTCACTTACGAACACCCCCCCCCGCNTACCCCCACTTACGAACACCCCCCCCGCACTCCCACTTACGAACACCCCCCCCCGCACCCCCACTTACGAACACCCCCCCCCGCACCCCACTTACGAACACCCCCCCCCGCATACCCCCACTTACGAACACCACCCCCCCGCATACCCCACTTACGAACANCCCCCCCCCGCTTACCCCCACTTACGACCCCCCCCCCCCGCATACCCCACTTACGACACACCCCCCCCCCGCATACCCCCACTTACGAACACCCCCCCCTGCTTACCCCCACTTACGAACACCANCCCCCCGCATACCCCCACTTACGAACCCCCCCCCCCCGCATACCCCCACTTACGAACACCCCCCCCCGCTTACCCCCACTTACGAACACCCCCCCCCGCTTACCCCACTTACGAACACCCCCCCCGCATACCCCCACTTACGAACACCCCCCCCCTGCTTATCCCCACTTACGAACANCCCCCCCCCGCATACCCCCACTTACGAACACCCCCCCGCTTACCCCCACTTACGAACACCCCCCTCCCGCATACCCCCACTTACGAACANCCCCCCCCCGCACCCCCACTTACGACCCCCCCCCGCATACCCCCACTTACGAACCCCCCCCCCCCCCTTACCCCCACTTACGAACACCCCCCCCCGCATACCCCCACTTACGCCCCCCCCCCCCCGCATACCCCCACTTACGAACACCCGCANCCCCACTTACGAACACCCCCCCCCCCCCGCTTACCCCCACTTACGAACCCCCCCCCCGCATACCCCCACTTACGAACANCCCCCCCCGCATACCCCCACTTACGAACACCCGCACCCCCACTTACGAACACCCCCCCCGCTTACCCCACTTACGAACACCCCCCCCCCGCATACCCCCACTTACGAACACCCCCCCCCTGCTTACCCCCACTTACGAACACCCCCCCCCGCTTACCCCCACTTACGAACACCCCCCCCCGCTACCCCCACTTACGAACCCCCCCCCCCGCACCCCACTTACGAACACCCCCCCCCGCATACCCCCACTTACGAACACCCCCCCGCTTACCCCCACTTACGAACNCCCCCCCCCGCATACCCCCACTTACGANCCCCCCCCCCGCATACCCCCACTTACGAACNCCCCCCCCGCATACCCCACTTACGAACACCCCATCCCCCACTTACGAACCCCCCCCCGCATACCCCACTTACGACCCCCCCCCCCCATACCCCCACTTACGAACACCACCCCCCGCACCCCACTTACGAATAATAACAGGGAGTCAGTTGTGAGTGCGAAGGACTGGTGGCCACGGAGGTAATCATCACCAGCGGTGCCAGGCTAGGTGTCTGTANCCCCCCCAATCACCCTCCGGTGCCAGGCTAGGTGTCTGTACCCCCCNNNCCCCCCCCCCCCGGTGCCAGGCTAGGTGTCTGTACCCACCCCACTCACCCCCTCTCTCTCTGTGTCTCTCTCTGCTTGTTAAATCATCACCACCACGGTGCCAGGCTAGGTGTCTGTNCCCCCCCCCATCACCCCCGGTGCCAGGCTAGGTGTCTGTACCTCCCCCACTCGCCCCCCGGTGCCAGGCTAGGTGCTGTACCTCCCCCACTCACCCCCCCGTGCCAGTAGGTGTCTGTACTCACCCCCTCTCTCTCTCTCTGCGTCTCTCTCTGCTTGTTAATCATCAACACGGTGCCAGGCTAGGTGTCTGTAGGCCCCCCCCCCCCTCTCTCTCTCTCTCTCTCTGCTGCTCGTCCCGNGATGCTTCCAGATGAGGTCGTGGCGCTGGCGTGCCGCTGGGTGAGAACGGCGCCACCGCGCGGCAGAGTAGCGGTACTGACGGGCTAGGCGGTCCCCCACTTACGAACANCGCCCCCCCCCGCATACCCCACTTACGAACCCCCCCCCTACCCCACTTACGAACACCACCCCCGCATACCCCACTTACGAACACCCCCCGCTTACCCCACTTACGAACACCCCCCCCGCATACCCCCACTTACGAACACCCCCCGCTTACCCCCACTTACGAACACCCCCCCCCCGCATACCCCACTTACGAACACCACCCCCCCATACCCCACTTACGAACCCCCCGCATACCCCACTTACGAACCCCCCCCTTACCCCCACTTACGAACACCCCCCCGCATACCCCACTTACGAACCCCCCCGCATCCCCCACTTACGAACACCACCCCCGCTTACCCCCACTTACGAACACCATGGGTGTGTTGTTGTTGGTTTCCCCTTCCCGCTGGCAATCGAGCGCTGTGGTGGTGGGCTGCGAACGTCAGACACGATGGGCGAGGTTCGACTCCCGGCCCGGGTGTTGGTGGTGGCTCTGACATCCACATCGGTGGCCGGACGAGATAAAGAGAGCTCGGCTTCATACTCACCCACATGAGCTGGCAGCAGTTGTCGCTGAAAGGAGTCTATGGGTCCCTGTGTGTGCGAGTCTATGGATATCGACTGAATGTTAAGTCTGTGGTTCTGTATAAGTCTATGGCCAGCCCAGCCCAGGCCAACCCAGCCAGCCCAGACCAACCCAGCCCAGCCCGCCCGCACAGCCAAGCATAGCCAGCCCAGCCCAGACTTCTGGCNAAAAAAAACCTCTTAAGTAGGGAGCCAACGCGACGCGTCGGGCATCGCCTCAACTCTTTTGTCTACGGTGCAGGACCAACCCTCACCCACCACACTCAGCCAGCCACACTCACTCAGCCACCACCACTCAGCCAGCCACCCACTCAGTCACCCACCCACTCAGCCAGTCACCCACTCAGCCAGTCAGCCACTCACTCAGCCAGCCACCCACTCAGCCAGTCACCCACTCATCCAGCCACTCACTCAGCCAGCCAGCCAGCCACCCACTCACTCAGTCCGCCAGCCACCCACTCAGCCAGCCACCCACTCAGCCAGCCACCCACCAGCCAGCCACCCACTCAGCCAGGCACCCACCCACTCAGCCAGCCACCCACTCAGCCAGCCACCCACTCAGCCAGTCACCCACTCAGCCAGCCACCCACCCACTCAGCACCCACCCACTCAGCCAGTCACCCACTCAGCCAGCCACCCACTCAGCCAGTCACCCACTCAGCCAGCCACCCACCCACTCAGCCAGCCACCCACTCAGCCAGTCAGCCACTCACTCAGCCAGCCAGCCACTCACTCAGCCAGCCACCCACCCAGCCACCCACCCACTCAGCCAGCCAGCCAGCACCACCACCCAGCCACCCACCCACCCACTCAGCCAGCCACCCACTCACTCAGACAGTCACCCACTCAGCCAGCCACCCACCCACTCAGCCAGCCACCCACTCAGCCAGCCACTCACCAGCCAGCCACCCACCCACCCAGCCACCCACCCACTCAGCCAGCCAGCCACCACTCACCAGCCACCCACCCACTCAGACAGCCACCCACCACTCAGCCACCCACCCACTCACTCAGCCACCACCCACCCAGCCACCCACCCAGCCACTCACTCAGCCAGCCACCCACCAGCCACCCACCCAGCCAGTCACCCACCCACGCACTCACTCAGCCAGCCACCCACTCAGCCAGCCACTCACCCAGNCACCCACCACCCACCCACTCAGCCAGTCACCCACTCAGCCAGCCACTCACTCAGCCAGCCACCCACTCAGCCAGCCACCCGCCCACCAGCGGTTCATGTTCTTGGTTGGCGTGAGCAACGGAGCGAGCGTCTCGCCTCGAGCATGACGGGCAGAGACGAGGCCGGGCGACGACCCAGTCAAGCCACCCACAGATCGACCGACCAGGGAATCAGACGTGGAATGGTTACGCCACCGACCGACACNGGAAAGAACGACACGCACACGCACACACNNAGGCCACGCACACCACACACGCAGGCACATCCGCAGGCACGAAGACAGGCATGCAGACAGGCACGCACACACGCAGACACACACGCAGGCACACGCACGCAGGTACGAAGACAGGCACGCACACACACACAGGCACGCGCACACAGGCAGGCAGGCATGCAGGCGAGCGGACGCACGCGAACGAGGCGCGAGAGACGTNACGCGAACGAGGAGGACGAGCGGGTGGAGGAGGGGGAGGTGTGGGGCGTGCGTGCACGCGNTGNATACGTGNCGGGCNGGCNGTCACGTGTGTGCACGTGCGTGTGCGCGTGCGTGCACGTCCACGCGTGCGTGCGCGTACGTGTGNGCANGGTGTGNNCTGGGTGCATGTGCNCACGCGTGCGCGGTGCGTGTGCGCGTGTACACACGGTGTGTGCACGCGNGTGCGTGTGCACGTGCACACGCGTTTGCGCGTGNGTGTGCGTACGTGTGTGTGCGCGTGCGTGTGCGNNCGTGCAGGTGTCCGCGTGCGTGTGTGCNTGCACGCGTGCGTGCGTCGTGCACGTNNACGGTGNGTGCACGNCTTGTGCGTTGTCGTGCACGCGTGCGTGCGCGCGTGCGCGTTGGTGCACGTGCACGGTCGNGNACGGCTGCGTGCACTCGGCCGNGCACGGCTTGTCGGACGNCGGNAATGCGCTTGCGTTCGGCGTNCGTCCACGGTTGCNTGNACGTTGTGCGCGTGCACGTGTGTGCGCCGGCACGTTGTGCACGTCTGTGCGTTCGGCACGTGTCGNNCNTGTGCGTGCGCGTTGCCTGTGCGCNTGTTGTGCGTGCTGACGGCTTCGCNCGTGTGNNCGGCGCGTTGCGCGGCTCGGCGCCCTCCCTTCGTGTCGNCGGCTTGTGTGCTGACGGGCCTTGTGGTGCCNTCGGCCATGTGTGTTCGGCTGCNTGCGCGCGTCGTCTTGCGTTCGGCTGCGNGCTGTCGGCGCNTTGTCCACGCGTGCTGTGTGCCAGTGTNTCGCTGTGTGCCGTGCTGTGTGCCGTGCGTGCTGTGTGCCGTGCGTNCGTCGNACGCACGTNCTGTTGCACGCGGGTTCGTTCGTGTGCNCGTGNCGCCGTNTTCNGCCGCGCGTTGCNCGTCGGGTGCTGAGCCTGCGGCNCGTNGGTGCTGAGCCCGGCTGTCGGACTTGTGCGCTGACGNGCGTGCGTCCGCGCNGTGCNTGGTGCGTGTGATTGCACTGTTGCNGNCACGCACGCGTGGGTTCGTNTCTGNCGGNGCTTGTCGCNCGTGCGTTGCNTCCGGCGTGCTTGTTGGTGTGCCGGAGTGTGCTGCNCGGCTTGTTCGGTACGNCNNGCNCGCTGTGCGCCCGGGGGTTGCTGTCGTGTTGTGCNGCCGGGGGTTCGTCGGCCTTGNTGNGCNCGGCGGGGGTTGNTGNGCCCGGTTGTGGCCCGGTTGTGCGGCCGGTTGCTTGNCNGCCNCGGCGGGGGTTGNTGGCGCCCNGGTGNTGNCGGCCGTTGNTGNCGNGCGGCGTGCTGCGGCCGGGGTGCGCCNCGGGGGTGTTGCGCCNCGGGTTGTGCGGCCNCGGCCGGGGGNTGCTTGCGGCCGGGGGGGTGTTGCGGCCNCGGGTGNTGCGGCCCGGGGGTGTTGNCGGCCCGGGGTTGCGGGGGTTTGCTGCGGCGGGGTTGCTGCGGCCCGGGGGTTGCTGCGCGGGGTTGCTGCGGCCCGGGGGTTGCTGCNGCGGGGTTGCTGCNGCGGGGTTGCTGGCGCGGGGTTGCTGCNGCCGGGGGTTGCTGCCGGCGGGGTTGCTGCGCGGGGTTGTCCTGCCGGGGTTGCTGGNCGGGGTTGCTGCGGGGGTTGCTGCNGCGGGGTTGCTGCCGCCGGGGTTGCTGCGCCGGGGTTGCTGGCGGGGGTTGCTGCNGCCGGGGTTGCTGNCTGCCNGTGTCTTTTTTTATACAGCAATTCAGACCGTATCTCTACGGACGTCATTTTACTGTTCGTACGGACCACGCGGCTCTCCAATACGCAATGCGGGTGGCGCAACCCTNCGGCCAATTGTCCGATGGCTGGAGGTCCTACAAGACTACCAGTTCACGACGATTTACCGAAAGGGATTGCGGCACTCGAATGCGGATGCCTTGTCGCGATTGCCGCCTCGCTCGGAATGCGCGTGNTTTCTGGGATCGGCGCGGTGTAAACCCCTGTCGCCGCTNGCGCGGAGTTTGCTCNCACTGATGCTCCAGAGGTCGTTTTGCCCGCCGCTCCACGGCGGGACTCGTTACTCGCGTTACCTCTTATCGAGTAGGGCCGTCTCCAAATGGCCGACAGCTCCCTACTCACGCTGCGGCGGAAGGCGGAGGCTCCCGGGGGGGGGGACGCGGGTCAGTTGTGGGTGGTCAGACAGGGCCTCCTGATGAAGTGGGACAATATGTCCCGGCGCCATACGCTCGTTGTGCCATCTGCTTTACGGGTAGGGTCGTTCTGGCTGCTCACGAACGCCTCATGCATTTGGATTTCACAAAACGCTTGCCCTACTCCAACGGGACTATTATTATTAACCCTAGCAGACAACAACCTAGCAGAACCCTAGCAGACAACAACCCTAGCAGACAACAACCCTAGCAGACAACCCTAGCAGACAACAACCCTAGCAGACAACAACCGGGTATGGGAGCGACGTGGAGAACATCCTCAAGGGATGTGTGGGTGCGCTCGAAGGAAACCACCACAGATAGCGGCTAATCCACCGCTGCAATCCTTTCAGGTTTCGCGCACGAACGAATTGGTTGCGCTCGACATTTTGGGGCCCTTTCCCGCTACACCTAGGGTAACAAATACCTGCTGGTCGGCGTAGAATACTTCACCCGATGGCCTATGGCGTGGCTACTCGCCAACCAGTCGGCTGCNGCGGTGGCGGACGCCTTTGTCCAGGGCTATGTTTTGGACAAAGGCGCCCAGAACGCTTGCTGACGGACCAAGGAAAGCATTTTTCGAGCGTTTTGTTGCGCGAGGTGTGTGACCTGTTGGGTACAAAAAAGTGCGTACCTCCCCGTACCACCCGCAGACTGATGGAATGGTTGAACGTCTAAACAGAACGATTACTTCTATGCTGTGCCAACAGGTCTGCAACAATCAGGTTGATTGGGACTTACAGGTACCCGGGTACTCGCGGCCTATCGTATGGCCCCCATGCGGCAACGGGGTTTTCCCCATTTTTTCTCATGTATGGGCGGGAGGCTGATCCGCCTATGGATGTCCAACTGGGATTTCCCAGCCACGTGCGAAATCCAAATTGGCCAACCACATCAAATTTAATATCGCCAAGCTGGCTGAAGTGCGAGAGGCTGCAAGGTTGAATTCGAGGTCGCGCCAGGTCGCTAACGAAAGGTTGCATGAACGGAAAGTGTATACGCACGATTGTAAAACAGGCGATAAGGCCTGGCTGCATTGCCCACATGCACCGTTGGCCACGTCCCCTAAGTTGTTGAGACCATGGAGTGGACCTGTGGAAATCGTGCGTATTGCGCGACCCAGTGTATCCAGATTAAATGGGGAAAACGCCGTTGGTACGTACACCCCTCCCGGCTGAAACCTTTCGCGGAAACCCATGACCTCCCTGTGTGCCGTAACGACCGAGCGTGTGATGGGCCTTCGGCTCGGGTGGGAGGTGTCGCAGTCTGATCCTCACGTATCTCCGCCTGACCTACTCCCAGGTGTCACGGACCTGACGGCGGCTGACCACCGAGAGCCGGAATCCCGAGGCGTACGGAGCCAGACGCGGTTCACCGTCCGGTGGCCGGCAGTCCAGGGAGGCCGGGGCAGGTATTGTAGATCCGTGCG
>WFAB01003509.1:0-15418 GCA_018977245.1 Lethenteron camtschaticum
GCACCGCCCCAATTGGAGTGGACGACTCAGACGGAGGGCTGGGACGCAGAGATGGACGTCGCCACACTCTGGTACGCAGCCCTAAGCCCTCCACCCTAGGCCCTAAGCCTTAAACACTAGGCCCCAAGCTCCTCCACCCTAGGCCCTAAGCCCTCCACCCTAGGCCTTAAGCCCTAAACATTAGGCCCTCCACCCTAGGCCCCAAGCCCTAAACACTAGGCCCCAAGCCCCTCCACCCTAGGCTCCAAGCCCTAAACACTAGGCCCTAAGCCCTCCATCCTAGGCCCTAAGCCCTAAACACTAGGCCCTAAGCCCCACCTTAGGCCTTAAGCCCTAAACACTAGGCCCTAAGCCCTCCATCCTAGGCCCTAAGCCCTAAACACTAGGCCCTAAGCCCTCCATCCTAGCCCTAAGCCCTAAATACTAGGCCCTAAGCCCTCCACCTTAGGCCTTAAGCCCTAAACACTAGGCCCTAAGCCCTTCACCCATGGCCCTAAGCCTTAAACACTAGGCCCCAAGCCCTTCACCCTAGGCCCTAAGCCTTAAACACTAGGCCCCAAGCCCTCGACCCTAGGCCCTAAACCTTAGGCCATAAACCCTCCACCCTAGGCCCCAAGCCTTAAACACTAGGCCCCAAGCCCCTCCGCCCTAGGCCCCAAGCCCCTCCGCCCTAGGCCCTAAACCTTAGGCCATAAACCCTCCACCCTAGGCCCTAAGCCCTCCACCCTAGGCCCCAAGCCCCTCTACGCTAGACCCTAAGCCTTAAACACTAGGCCCCAAGCCCTAAGCCTTAGGCCCTAAGCCTTCCAGCCTAGGCCTGAGGCCCCAGCCTCTGGGCCCGAAGCACTCGGCTGTAAGCCCTAGGCCTGAGACCCCAGCCTTAGGCCCTAAGCTGGAGCTTGCGACTTACAGCACTTGCCCAACATTCTGTTAAAGGCCATACGGGGGGTTTCTTTGTCTTTCTGTATACGTGTGTGTGTGTTCCGTGCGTGTGTTCCGTGCGTGTGTTCCGTGCGTGTGTTCCGTGCGTGTGTTCCGTGCGTGTGTTCCGTGCGTGTGTTCCGTGCGTGTGTTCCGCGCGCGTGTGTTCCGTGCACGTGTGTGTGTGTGTGTATTGGGGCGGTAGTGTAGCGGTTAGCGCTACGCTGCACTACGAGTTTGATTCCCGCTCACGTCCAACACCAGCGACGGTTATCTGAACCGGTTCTGGGCCTCCCCTAGGTCGACTCGGCCTCAAATGAGTACCCGGTGCGGTGTTTGCTAAACATCGCCACTGGGGAGACAAAGGCGGCCGGGCGTGGTGCTGGCCACCCACCCCCTCGTGTGCCGTGCCGGCCTTCATAGGTGCTACACACTAACAGCAGTCTGTTAAGGCTACACGGGGAAATCTTTAAATTTCGATGTAAGGCTTTCGTGACTGCAGGGATTCATCTTCTTGGTTCTTTCGGTAAAGTCATCACGTAGAAGGGAAATAATAAAATAATAAAATAAAATATTCATAAAATACAATTCTCACGACGTTTCAGCCACAACGCAAGCAGCCGTCCTCAGGTGAAGAACAGGCTGTCGGAAAGACACGGAATCTTTGTATGTGCGAGTGTTTATGTATGTGTGTGTGTGCGTGCGTGCGTGCATATGTGTGCGGGTGTGGGTGGATGGGTGTGCGTGCGTGTGTGTGGGTCTGTGCGTGTGTGTGTGTGTGGGTCTGTACGTGTGTGTGTGTCTGCGCGTGCGTGTGTGTGTGGGTCTGTGCGTTGCGTGTGTGGGTCTGTGCGTTGCGTGTGTGTCTGTACGTGTGTGTGTGTGTCTGTACGTGTGTGTGTGTGTCTGTACGTGTGTGTATGTCTGTACGTGTGTGTGTGTCTGTACGTGTGTGTGTGTGTCTGTACGTGTGTGTGTGTCTGTACGTGTGTGTGTGTCTGTACGTGTGTGTCTGTACGTGTGTGTCTGTACGTGTGTGTGTGTGTCTGTACGTGTGTGTGTGTCTGTACGTGTGTGTGTGTCTGTACGTGTGTGTGTGTCTGTACATGTGTGTGTGCGTGTGTGTGTGTGTGCGAGTGTCTGTGTGTGTGTGTGTGTGCGTGTGTGTGTGTGTCTGTGTGTGTGCAGTGTGTGTCCCCCGTGTCTCCGCTCCCTCCTCACGTGATGGACCCGGACGTCTGGGACTCGGCCTCCGATGTCAGCGACCTGCAGGACTCGGACAACTCGGCAGACGCATAGAGACACACACGCAGAGACAGAGACACGCACGCAGAGACACACAGAGACACACACGCAGAGACACGCACGCAGAGACACACAGAGACACACACGCAGAGACACGCACGGAGAGACACACAGAGACACACACGCAGAGACACGCACGCAGAGACACGCACGCAGAGACACGCATAGAGACACAGAGACACACACGCAGAGACACTCACGCAGAGACACAGACACACACGCACAGAGACACACATAGAGACACACACGCAGAGACAGACACACACACACAGAGACACGCATAGAGACACGCGCAGAGACACGCACGCAGAGACAAAGACACACACAGAGACGCACGCAGAGACACGCAGAGACACACAGAGACACAGACACGCACAGACACACGCACAGAGACAGACGCATAGAGACACGCACAGAGACACACACGCCAGAAACACAGACACACACACACAGAGACACACATAGAGACACACGCAGAGACACACGCAGAGACACGCGCAGATACACACGCAGAGACACACGCAGAGACACACGCAGAGACACACGCAGAGACAGACACAAAGACACGCACGCAGAGACACGCACGCAGAGACACGCACGCAGAGACACGCACGCAGAGACACACACGCAGAGACACACGCAGAGACACACGCAGAGACACGCACGCAGAGACACACGCAGAGACACACGCAGAGACACACGCAGAGACACGCACGCAGAGACACGCACGCAGAGACACGCACGCAGAGACACGCAGAGACAAAAGATCCCCCGTTTAGCCATAACAGACTGTAGGGGCAAGTGCTGTTAGCGAGCACCTATGAAGGCCGGAACGGCACACGAGGGGGTGGGTGGCCAGCACCACGCCCGACCGCCTTTGTCTCCCGAGTGGTGATGTTTACACACCGCACCAGGTACTCATTTCAGGCTGAGTCGACCTAGGGGAGGCCCGGGACCGGTTCAGATAATCGTCACTGGTGTTGGCCGTGAGCGGGAATCGAACCCGTGTCGCCAGGTTCATAGCGCAGCGCGCTAACCGCTACACTACCGCTCCCCACACGCAGAGACACACACGCAGAGACACACGCAGAGACACACGCAGAGACACGCACGCAGAGACACCACGCAGAGACACACACGCAGAGACACACGCAGAGACACACATGCAGAGACACACACGCAGAGACACACGCAGAGACACACGCAGAGACACACGCAGAGACGCACACGCAGAGACGCACACGCAAAGACACAGACAACAACAACAACAACCGCCATTCGCCACTAAGTGGCGGTGACGTCACCACGATGCTTGTGCCAGGCCAAGTGCACCTTGAGGCCACGTGAAGTGTCGAACGCCCGCTGGCAGGAGGTCACGGGGCAGACCCTGGTGCCACGGGTCGACTGACCGAGATGACCGAGATGACTGGCTGATGCACCACCTGTGCCCCCTACTGTACCAACTTGCTGTGCTTTAGCCACCCAGCGCTCCGCTCGTTGTTGTGAGCGTCGCTCCTCCGCCCTCCGTTGTTGTTGGAGGGCGACTGCCTCCAACTGCCCAGTAGCAGCGTCCTTCACGAGCCTCCTCCACAGAGGCCGATCTTGACACCGCTGGTACCAGTTATCGGCAAGTCCACTCAGCTCAACGTCCTCCTGTACCACATCACTCCATCTCTTCTCGAGCCCGTGCCGCGCCCGTTTAGCCCCCTCGATCCGGCCGAACAAAAGCTGTTTAGGCATGCGGTGGCTGGGCATGCGGGCTACATGACCCAGCCAACGCAGCCTTGCTTGCCGGAGGAGCTCACCGATAGGACTTTGCCCAGATCTTTCAAGGATTTGTGAGCTCACAATCCAGCCTGGTTAAACCCAGGGTGGATTGTAGCCAGACCAGCTTGAATGTTTATAACCGGCGAAGATGTTCCATTAGGGGGGGTCCACGTTTTGCAAGCGTAGAGAAGGGAGGGAATGACCGTGGCCGAGAAGACCTGAAGCTTCGTGTGGAGCGACAGACCAGGTAGCTTCCACGCAGCAGCGTTAAGCAGCCAATTTAAAGATAATGCCGCTCGACTGATTCGGAGCGAGAGACCTCTGCTGTTAAACCTGGAGAGCCGGTCATGAGCACACTGCCCAGGTGTGGCAATTTAAATTTCATTAAACTTTTTTAACGTGTTGTTTTTTTTTTGCTTATATTATTTCCAATTGATTTTCTAGAATTTTTTCATTTTATTTTTTAGTTTTCTCTCTACGTGACTTTACCGAAAGAACCAAGAATATCATCTCCATTCTCTCCACAACTGCCCCATCACCAACGGGGGGGGAGGGGGAGTTGTGTGTGGGGGTGGAGTGTCCAATGACAATAACCACAGGCTAGGTGTGCTTAGTTTTGGTGGGCCCATGGCAAGACTCCACCAACTCTCTGTGGCAAGCTCCAGTTTCAGCAGCAGCAGTGCCTCCAACTCCTCCTCTGAGCGAGCAGCAAACGCCAGATCGTCGGCGTACGTAGCGTGGCGGCTATAGAGTCCTCTCGTCCTCTGGCTTGAGATGGCTGCCACCTATGGGTCAGATGATTGCATTGCACCATTAAGCAATTGGTAATTAAATATAATATTTTTTTTTCCTAAAAAGTGTAAAATTTTGGAAATGTTTTTTCAGGAACATTAATTGTCTCGCACAACGAGTCTGTGTGCAAAATGTCAGCTCGATTGGATCACGGGAAGTGGGTTTGAAAACAACCGAAAGATTTGCACGGTCCTAAGCAAGCAAGCAAGCGAGTGAACTTAATATAAAGGATTTTAAAAATGTCAAGTCGCGATGTTGCCCAGATACCCGTACCCTACCCGATACCCGTACCCTACCCGATACCCGTACCATACCCGTACCCCTACCCGATACCCGATACCCGTACCCTACCCGATACCCGTACCCACCCGATACCCGTACCCTACCGATACCCGTACCCTACCCGATACCCGTACCCTACCCGATACCCTACCCCTACCAGATACCCGTACCCTACCCGAACCCGTACCCACCCATACCCTACCCACCGATACCTACCTACCCGAACCCGTACCCTACCCGATACCCGTACCCTACCCGATACCCGTCCCTACCCGATACCCGTACCCTACCGATACCCGTACCCTACCCGATACCCGTACCCTACCGATACCCGTACCCACCCGATACCCACCCACCCGATACCCGTACCCTACCCGATACCCGTACCCTACCCGATACCCGTACCCTACCCGATACCCGTACCTACCCGATACCCTACCTACCCGATACCCGTACCCTACCCGATACCCGTACCCTACCCGATACCCGTACCCTACCCGATACCCTACCCTACCCGATACCCGTTACCCTACCCGATACCCGTACCCTACCCGATACCCGTACCCTACCCGATACCCTACCCCGATACCCGTACCTTACCCGATACCTGTACCCTACCCGATACCCGTACCCTACCCGATACCCGTACCCTACCCGATACCCGTACCCTACCCGATACCCGTACCCTACCCGATACCCGTACCCTACCCGATACCCGTACCCTTACCTGATACCCGTACCCTACCAGATACCCGTACCCTACCCGATACCCGTACCCTACCCGATACCCGTACCCTACCCGATACCCGTACCCTACCGATACCCCATACCCTACCCAGATACCCGTACCCTACCCGATACCCGTACCCTACCGATTACCCTGTACCCTACCCAGATACCTGTACCCTACCAGATACCCGTACCCTACCCGATACCCGTACCCTACCCGATACCCGTACCCTACCCGATACCCGTACCCTACCCGATACCCTACCCGATACCCGTTACCCTACCCGATACCCGTACCCTACCCGATACCCGTACCCTACCCGATAACCCTACCCGATACCCGTACCCTACCCCGATACCCGTACCCTACCCGATACCCGTACCCTACCGATACCCTACCCGATACCCGTACCCTACCCGATACCCGTACCCTACCCGATACCCGTACCCTACCCGATACCCGTACCCTACCCGATACCCGTACCCTACCCGATACCCGTACCCTACCCGATACCCGTGCCCTACCCGATACCCGTGCCCTACCCGATACCCGTACCCTACCCGATACCCGTACCCTACCCGATACCCGTACCCTACCCGATACCCGTGCCCTACCCGATACCCGTGCCCTACCCGATACCCGTACCCTACCCGATACCCGTACCCTACCCGATACCCGTACCCTACCCGATACCCGTGCCCTACCCGATACCCGTGCCCTACCCGATACCCGTACCCTACCCGATACCCGTACCCTACCCGATACCCGTACCCTACCAGATACCCGTACCCTACCAGATACCCGTACCCTACCCGATACCCGTACCCTACCCGATACCCCGTACCCTACCCGATACCCGTACCCTACCAGATACCCGTACCCTACCCGATACCCGTACCCTACCCGATACCCGTACCCTACCCGATACCCGTACCCTACCCGATACCCGTACCCTACCAGATACCCGTACCCTACCCGATACCCGTACCCTACCAGATACCCGTACCCTACCAGATACCCGTACCCTACCCGATACCCGTACCCTACCAGATACCCGGCTACCCGTACCCGTTTGCGACCCTGGTGCGGCCGGGTTACGGGTAGGCCGTGAGTCACTGGTGAGTCACCGTTTGTCACTCATTTCCCAACGTCTTGTCTCTTCTCACAATTCAACTTCCTAGAATGAACCACCCGCGCCTGCAACGTGGCTTCATCCCAGAGGTCGCAACCGGGTACCCGATACCCGGCCGGGTACGGGTAGCCGGGTATCGGGTAGGGTACGGGTACGGCCGGGTACGGGTACCCGTTTGCGACCCTAGTACGGCCGGGTACGGGTAAGGAATCAAAACCCGTTTGCGACCTCTGCCCCCGCGCTCCCCCGAAACCCCCCCCCCCCACCCTTTGACGCGTAATATTACGGATAGTTAGTTGCGTGTCACTAACTCTCGTCAACCCACGTGGTTTGTTCGTGCCCTGTATGCTTGTACAGGGGGACATCGAGTTTTCAGGCCTCTTTCTGTTTTTATTCGTTGTAGATTTGAAGCTTTCGTGACTGCAAAGATTCATATTCTTAGGTTTTTTCGGTAAAGTCACCGTGTAGGTAAAACATCAAAATTAATAAAAAAATAAAATAAAGATCACGACGTTTCGGAGGCAACACAAGTCTTCGTCATCAGGTGGGACCGTCAAAGCCGGATCAGCTGCATCAAGTGAGGCAATGATTCAAGATGTAATCCCTTAAAAGCGAGTTGAGGGGGGGGGGGGCTCATCAGAATGTGGTAGCCAATGAATGGAACGTATCGGGAGGGAGGGGGCTACCACATTCTGATGAGCCCCCCCCCCCCTCTCCTCCCCCCTTCAACTTGCTTTTAAGGAATTACATCTTGATTCATTGCCTCACTTGATGCAGCTAATTCGGCTGTGACGGTTCCACCTGATGACGAAGACTTGTGTTGCCTCCGAAACGTCGTGATTTTTATTTTATTTTATTTTTATTAATTTTGATGTTTTACCTACGTGACTTTACCGAAAAAAACCTAAGAATATTTTATTCGTTTGTTTGTGATGGGGCTTTGCGGGGTTTACGGAGTGCCCGGTCAGGTCTAAATGTTGGTCTGTAATAAGGTCAGGGCACTGATAAGGGTGAACAGGTTTGGCGGTGGTGATGCTGATTTTGATGATGCTGGTGGTGGTGTTGATGGTGGTGGTAATGGTGTTGATGATGGTGATGTTGATGGTGGTGGTGATGATGGTGGTGATGATGCTGATTTCGATGATGATGCTGGTGGTGTTGATGGTGATGATGATGCTGGTGATGGTGCGATGGTGGTGATGGTGGTGATGGTGATGATGGTGTTGATGGTGATGTTGATGGTGGTGTTGATGATGGTGGTGATGATGGTGGTGATGCTGATTTCGATGATGCTGGTGGTGATGGTGGTGGTGATGGTGGTGGTAATGGTGATGATGATGGTGATGATGGTAATGTTGATGGTGGTGGTAATGGTGGAGCATTCCTGTCAAAACATACTGTGTATCCCGAATTCTTGTACAGGGCAAATTTGCGTTTGTGTCTTATTTCTTTGTGTTGTTCTCCCTTGTGATGGGACTTTGTAGGCTGGACGTTGAGATGTATCAAGGGGGTACGGGGCGATCAATAAGATCTGAATGTTGGTCTGTAATAAGGTTAGGGCTCTGTTAAGGGGTTGACAGGTATTGTGGTGATGATTGTGGTGATTATGGTAATGTCTCGATTTAAAGCTTTCGTGACTGCAGGGATTCATCTTCTTGGTTCTTTCGGTAAAGTCACGTAGAATGGAAATAATACAAATAAAACATTAATTCTCACGACGTTTCGGCCACAACGCAAGCAGCCATCCTCAGGTGAAGAAAATGAATTTTCCATAAATATGCTAAATTCATCTGTTGATATGCAAATTCCTTTGTCAAGGCGCCCTTCCTCCAACCCAGATTAAATATACGCTGCCAAGCGTGGTGGTGTTTCATTCAGACGCTGTCTTTCCGACAGACCTGTTCTTCACCTGAGGACGGCTGCTTGCGTTGTGGCCGAAACGTCGTGAGAATTATTTTATAAAGTTTTATTTTTATTATTTTATTATTTCCATTCTACGTGACTTTACCGAAAGAACCAAGAAGATATGGTCATGTCGTTGACAGTGGTGGTGGTGGTGATGATGGTGGTGGTGGTGATGGTGGTGTATGGTGGTGGTGGTGATGGTGGTGGTGATGGTGGTGGTGATGATGGTGATGATGATGGTGGTGGTGGTGATGGTGGTGGTGATGGTGATGGTGGTGATGGTGGTGTGATGGTGGTGGTGATGATGGTGGTGGTGATGGTGATGGTGGTGGTGATGTTGGTGGTGGTGATGGTGGTGGTGATGGTGGTGGTGATGGTGGTGAATAGTTGTAAACCCATACGGTTTTCAAGTCCATACAGCATACAGCCATTTCAATCCGGGCGAAATATATGCTATTATTTAATTTATTATTTTTAATTTATTATTTTATCTTTAGACGTGACTTAACCGAAAGAACCAAATAAAAATTCTTGCAGTCACGAAAGTTCTAAAATTAAGATTATAACAAATTCTATTTGTTTTTCTCTCGTGATGGGACATTGTGGGATGAACGTTGAGATTTCTAAAGGGGCATTGGGTTGAATTTTGACTTATAACTTCCATAGAAAATTCAATTACAAATAAATTGAAAATAATAATAGCCCAATAGGGGTGTATGTGGGGTGATCAATAAGATTTAATTGGTCTCTCATCAGGTAGGGCACTGATAATAGGTTGACAGGCACGGTGTTATGAACCCGCTGAATACGCGTTAAGCCTCAACCAACATCCTTATTCTTTGGGTCTTTAGGTAAAGTCACGATGATAGGTTAAAAAAAATAAGTCTTTTTATACTTTTTGCATTGTGTACCGTCTGGAAGCTACCCGCGTGCCAAATTTCAAGTCATGTTGCATGTTGGGAAGTATGCTAAACATTTAGAACAGACACATTCACAAATTTTCATTTTTTTTATATATCGGCTTGATACTGGTAGGAACCTCCTGGTTACACCAGCCCACAGGGATTATTGTGTCCGTCCGTCGTGCAGGGAGGGGCTGGGTGGGGAGGGAGGGGCTGGGTGGGGAGGGCGGGGCTGGGTGGGGAGGGAGGGGCTGGGTGGGGAGGGAGGGCTGGGTGGGAGGGTGGGGCTGGGTGGAGGGTGGGAGGGCTGGTCACCCCGTGGTGCCCTTATAAAACTCAACGTTTCACCTACTCACGCCGGCTTGTGCCCGCCCTCACAGTCGGCCAGATTTGCGGAATACACCACGCCCTGGCCGTTGACCCTGCAGGCCATTGACCGAACAACCCAACGTGTTCCTACCAGCTCCCTCCGCAGGAGGAATGTGTTTATATTTTCCTGCACAAGAAACGGCTGACTCGACAACACAACTCTTGATATTGCATTAAAGATTATTTTTCTTGTTTTTTGTGTGTGTGGGTGAGTGAGTGGGTGAGTGAGTGGGTGAGTGAGAGGGTGAGTGAGTGGGTGTGTGAGTGAGTGAGTAGGTGAGTGAGTGGGTGGGTGAGTGGGTGGGTGAGTGGGTGGGTGAGTGAGTGAGTGGGTGAGTGAGTGAGTAGGTGGGTGAGTGAGTAGGTGAGTGAGTGGGTGCGTGAGTGGGTGTGGTGAGTGTGGTGATGTGTGGTGGTGAGTGGGTGAGTGAGTAGATAAGTGAGTGGGTGAGTGAGTGGTGGTGAGTGGGTGGGTGAGTGGGTGGGTGAGTGAGTGAGTGGGTGAGTGAGTGAGTAGGTGGGTGAGTGAGTAGGTGAGTGAGTGGGTGTGGTGAGTGTGGTGATGTGTGGTGGTGAGTGGGTGAATGAGTAGGTGAGTGGGTGAGTGAGTAGATAAGTGAGTGGGTGAGTGAGTGGTGGTGAGTGGGTGGGTGAGTGGGTGGGTGAGTGAGTGAGTGGGTGAGTGAGTGAGTAGGTGGGTGAGTGAGTAGGTGAGTGAGTGGGTGTGGTGAGTGTGGTGATGTGTGGTGGTGAGTGGGTGAGTGGGTGAGTGAGTAGATAAGTGAGTGGGTGAGTGAGTGGTGGTGAGTGTGGTGATGTGTGGTGGTGAGTGAGTGAGTGTGGTGGTGAGTGTGGTGTGTGTGGTGGTGAGTGTGGTGTGTGTGGTGTTATTGGAAATGTGAGGAGCGGTGGTGCAGCGGTTAGCACTGCGCCACGAACCCGGCGACCCGGGTTCGATTCCCGCTCACGGCCAACACCGGTGAAGATTAATGATCTGAACTGGTCCTGGGCCTCCCCTAGGTCGACTCAGCCTCAAATGAGCTGGTGCCGTGTGTCGTAAACATCGCCACTGGGGGAGAGACAAAGGCGGCCGGGCGTGGTGCTGGCCACCCACCCCCTCGTGTGCCACAGTGCCGGTAGCCTTCATAGGTGCTGCTGCTACTTGCTAACAGCACTTGCCCCTACACTCTGTGGCAGGCTACACGGGGATCTTTGTCTTTGTTAACGCAGTGAATTGTATTCCTTGCAAATGTTGAAACGTTTTTTTTTTGGGAGTTTGAACATCTTAACGCATTATGAGACCACTCCTTTACCAGTGGCGAAATATAGTAGTAGGTGTTTACCCTTTCAACTGGTACAAAACTGACACCTTTATACAAGGCATCGTGTTTGCAATAACCACAACACAAGCAGTCAAAATGCAAACAAAAATAAACAACTCTGATGATGATAATGATATGCACTGTCCTTGAAGTTGATTGGTCCACACCCGAGACAGCTTTTCTTAGAGCCTAGTCTCCATTGGTGTTGGACCAGATGATGCCAAAAGGCGCACAACTCAAAGACAGCGCACTATTAGAGTATTGAGAGCTCGGGGTGAGAATTTACACTATGAGACCTCCTTTAGCAGTGCCAAAATATAGTAATAGGTTTTTACCCTTTCATCTGGTACAAAACTGACACCTTTATACAAGGCATCTTGTTTGCAATAACCACAACACAAGCAGTCAAAATGCTAAATATATTGATAGGTTTTAACCCTTTCAACTGGTACAAAAACTGACACCTTTATACAAGGCATCATGTTTGCAATAGCCTTTTATCATTATACTTGTTTATTTTTGTTTGCATTTTGACTGCTTGTGTTGTGGTTATTGCAAACATGATGCCTTGTATAAAGGTGTCAGTTTTTTTTGTACCAGTTGAAAGGGTAAAAACCTACTACTATCTTAACGCATCCCGTGTCTTGTGTGCAGAGAGGGTACCGAAAAAAAATTTCTCATAATTTATTAGAATATACTTTTTTATTTAGAGAAGATTAAAAAATGTTTTTACTGTATCTAGTGAGAACCTAAGAGTATAAGATACATTTTATTTATAGAAGATACATTTTTCTTCTTGGTTCTTTCGGTAAAGTCATCACGTAGAATGGAAATAATAAAATAGTAAAAATAAAACATAATAAAATAATCTTGGTTCTTTCGGTAAAGTCACGTAGAAGGGAAAGAATAAAATAATAAAAATAAAACAATAAAATAATCATCTTGGTTCTTTCGGTAAAGTCATCACGTAGAATGGAAATAATAAAATAGTAAAAATAAAATAAAAATAAAACATAATAAAATATTCTTCTTGGTTCTTTCGGTAAAGTCACGTAGAAGGGAAATAAAATAGTAAAAATAAAACATGATAAAATAATCTTCTTGTTCTTTCGATAAAGTCATCACGTAGAATGAAATAATAAAATAGTAAAAATAATAACAATAAAACAATAAAATCATCTTCTTGGTCTTTCGGTAAAGTCACGTAGAAGGGAAATAATAATAATAAAACAATAAAATAATCCTGGTTTCGGTAAAGTCACGAAGAAGGGAAATAATAAAATAATAAAAATAAAATAATACAATTCTCACGACGTTTCGGCCACAACGCAAGCAGCCGTCCTCAGGTGAAGAACAGGTCTGTCGGGGAGACAGCGTCTGAATGAAACACCACCAGGCTTGGCAGCGTATATTTAAGCTGCTGGTTGGAGGGGGAAGAGCGCCTTGACAAAGGAATCCTTGCAGTCACGAAAGCTTTAAATCGAAAATTAAAAAGATACATTTTGTAAAAAAAAAAAATTTTCTGTTATAACTGGGCGACCCCGTGCTCCCCCCCGTCTTAACTGGCTATCTGTAAGAGCTTCTCGGATCTTCGGATTTCTTATCCCGCTGGAGTTCAAATTATTCCAAATCGTGTTCCACGCGTTAAATTGTCACCACCGCCACAATCACTCCACCGCGCGTGAATTACGAAACGCCTTCCACGTCTCGGCCAATCACAGCTCGAGCTGCCCGGCACCGCCGCGGCGGCCACCGTCATTGCAGCCACGGCTGGGGACCGGAAGCTCCGTCCGCCATCTTGGTAAGGGGGGTGGGGGTTGCCGTGACGACCACGCCCCTTCGTGACGTCACGCGGAAGGATCCCTCCCCCTTACCAAGATGGAGTCTGGGTTGTGATTCGGCGGGAGACCGAGGCGCTTAGAAAGTAGTCCCGGCCCCGCGCTCGCCTGCGCACTTCACGGCGGAGGCGGCTAGGCCGCGTACAGCCTCATCACTCACCTCGCCGTCTCACAGCTCACCACGCCACTCACTCAACTCACCACTCAACTCACCACTCGCTCACTCAACTCACCACTCAACTCACCACTCGCTCACTCAACTCACCACTCAACTCACCACTCACTCAACTCACCACTCAGCTCAACTCACCACTCACTCAACTCACCACTCACTCAACTCACCACTCGCTCACTCACCAAACCACTCACTCACCACTCACTCACCACTCAGTCTGTTCACTCACCACACCACTCACTCAACTCACCACTCAGCTCACCACTCAACTCACCACTCAACTCACCACTCAACTCACCAAACCACTCACTCACCACTCAGTCTGTTCACTCACCACACCACTCACCACTCACTCGCTCACTCACCACTCACTCACCTCACCACTCGCTCACTCACCTCACCACTCACTCACCACTCACCTCACCACTCACCTCACCACTCACTCACCACTCACTCGCTCACTCACCACTCACTCGCTCACTCACCACACTCACTCACCACTCACTCGCTCACTCACCACTCACTCGCTCACTCACCACTCACTCACCTCACCACTCGCTCACTCACCTCACCCACTTCCACTCACCACTCACCTCACCACTCACTCACACTCACTCGCTCACTCACCACTCACTCACCTCACCACTCGCTCACTCACCTCACCACTCACCTCACCACTCACTCACCACTCACTCGCTCACTCACCACTCACTCACCTCACCACTCGCTCACTCACCTCACCACTCACCCTCACCCACTCACTCACCACTCACTCGCTCACTCACCACTCACTCACCTCACCACTCGCTCACTCACCTCACCACTCACCTCACCACTCACTCACCACTCACTCGCTCACTCACCACTCACTCACCTCACCACTCGCTCACTCACCTCACCACTCACCTCACCACTCACTCACCACTCACTCGCTCACTCACCACTCACTCACACTCACTCGCTCACTCACCACTCACTCACCTCACCACTCGCTCACTCACCTCACCACTCACCTCACCACTCACTCACCACTCACCTCACCACTCGCTCACTCACCTCACCCTCACCTACCACTCACTCACCACTCACTCACCACTCACTCACCACTCACCTCACCACTCACTCACCACCACTCGCTCACTCACCACTCACTCACCTCACCACTCGCTCACTCACCTCACCACTCACCTCACCACTCACTCACCACTCACTCGCTCACTCACCACTCACTCACCACTCACTCGCTCACTCACCACTCACTCACCTCACCACTCGCTCACTCACCTCACCACTCACCTCACCACTCACTCACCACTCACCTCACCACTCGCTCACTCACCTCACCACTCACCCTCACCACTCACTCACCACTCACCTCACCACTCGCTCACTCACCTCACCACTCACCACTCACCACTCACCTCACCACTCACCTCACCACTCACCAACTCTCAGCACTCCACCACTCACAACTCTCTCAGCACTCACCACCCACCTCGTTCGCCGGTGAGTAACAACCACAACAGTGGTGGTGAGCGTGTGAGTGTGGTGAGTGTGGTGGTGAGTGTGGTGTGGAGAGTGGTGAGCGTGTGGTGAGTTTGGTGGTGAGTGTGTGGTGAGTGTGGTGGTGAGTGTGGTGAGTGTGGTGGTGAGTGTGGTGAGCGTGTGGTGAGCGTGTGGTGAGTGTGGTGTGAGGTGGTGAGTGTGGTGGTGAGTGTGGTGTGGAGAGTGGTGAGCGTGTGGTGAGTTTGGTGGTGAGTGTGGTGGTGAGTGTGTGGTGAGTGTGGTGAGTGTGGTGGTGAGTGTGGTGAGTGTGGTGAGCGTGTGGTGAGTGTGGTGAGTGTGGTGAGTGTGGTGAGCGTGTGGTGAGTGTGGTGAGTGTGGTGAGCGTGTGGTGAGTGTGGTGAGTGTGGTGTGGAGAGTGGTGAGCGTGTGTGAGTTTGGTGGTGAGTGTGTTGTGAGTGTGGTGGTGAGTGTG
>WFAB01003510.1:0-15380 GCA_018977245.1 Lethenteron camtschaticum
GGAGGTGATGTCGCTGCTGGCTGCTGGAGTGGACTTAGTGGAGGTGTGATGGTCCGCGTGCGGTGCTAGGGAGGCGGGTGCTGCTGCGAGGGACTTAGTGGAGGTGATGGTCGATGTGGCTGCTGCGCTGCTGAGTGGACTAGTGGAGGTGATGTCGCTGCTGCTGCTGCTGCTGAGGGACTTAGTGGAGGTGATGTCCGCTGCTGCTGCTGCTCTGAGGGACTTAGTGGAGGTGATGTCGCTGCTGCTGCTGCTGAGGACTTAGTGGGAGCGCTGTGTCGGGACTTAGTGGAGGTGATGTCGCTGCTGCTGCTGCTGAGTGGACTTAGTGGGAGGTGATGTCGCTGCTGCTGCTGCTGAGTGGACTTAGTGGAGGGATGTCGCTGCTGCTGCTGCTGAGTGACTAGTGGGGATGTCGCTGCTGCGCTGCTGAGGACTTAGTGGAGGGATGTCCTGCTGCTGCTGCTGAGTGGACTTAGTGGAGGGATGTCGCTGCTGCTTGCTGCTGGAGTGGACTTAGTGGAGGTGATGTCGCTGCTGCTGCTGCTGAGTGGACTTAGTGGAGGTGATGTCCTGCTGCTGCTGCTGAGTGGACTTAGTGGAGGCGATGTCGCTCTGCTGCTTGACTGCTGAGTGATGGAATGTCCTGCTGCTGCTGCTGAGTGGACTTAGTGGAGGTGATGTCGCTGCTGCTGCTGCTGAGTGGACTTAGTGGAGGTGATGTCGCTGCTGCTGCTTGCTGAGTGGCACTTAGTGGAGGCGATGTCACTGCTGCTGCTGCTGAGTGGACTTAGTGGAGGTGATGTCGCTGCTGCTGCTGCTGAGTGGACTTAGTGGAGGTATGTCGCTGCTGCTGCTGTGTGGATTGGGGGGATGCCTGCTGTGCTGGAGTGACTTAGTGGAGGTGATGTCGCTGCTGCTTGCTGCTGATGGACTTAGTGGAGGTGATGTCGCTGCTGCTGCTGCTTGAGTGGACTTAGTGGAGGTGATGTCGCTGCTGCTCTGCTGAGTGGACTTAGTGGAGGTGATGTCCGCTGCTGCTGGTGACTAGTGGAGTTGTCGCTGCTGCTGCTGCTGAGTGGACTTAGTGGAGGTGATGTCGCTGCTGCTGGCTGCTGCTGAGTGGACTTAGTGGAGGTGATGTCGCTGCTGCTGCTGCCTGAGTGGACTTAGTGGAGGTGATGTCCGCTGCTGCCTGCTGAGTGGACTTAGTGGAGGTGATGTCGCTGCTGCTGCTGCTGAGTGGACTTAGTGGAGGTGATGTCCTGCTGCTGCTGCTGCTTGAGTGGACTTAGTGGAGGTGATGTCGCTGCTGCTGCTGCTGAGTGGACTTAGTGGAGGTGATGTCGCTGCTGCTGCTGCTGAGTGGACTAGTGGAGCGATGTCACTGCTGCTGCTGCTGAGTGGACTTAGTGGAGGTGATGTCGCTGCTGCTGCTGCTGAGTGGACTTAGTGGAGGTGATGTCGCTGCTGCTGCTGCTGATTGGACTTAGTGGAGGTGATGTCGCTGCTGCTGCTGCTGATTGGACTTAGTGGAGGTGATGTCGCTGCTGCTGCTGCTGATTGGACTTAGTGGAGGTGATGTCGCTGCTGCTGCTGCTGGGAGTGGACTTAGGTGGGAGGTGATGTCGCTGCTGCTGCTGCTGCTGAGTGGACTTAGTGGAGGTGATGTCGCTGCTGCTGCCTGCTGCTGCTGAGTGGACTTAGTGGAGGCGATGTCGCTGCTGCTGCTGCTGAGTGGACTTAGTGGAGGTGATGTCGCTGCTGCTGCTGCTGAGTGGACTTAGTGGAGGTGATGTCGCTGCTGCTGCTGCTTGAGTGGACTTAGTGGGAGGCGATGTCGCTGCTTGCTGCTGAGTGGACTTAGTGGAGGTGATGTCGCTGCTGCTTGCTGAGTGGACTTAGTGGAGGTTGATCTCGCTGCTGCTGCTGCTGAGTGGACTTAGTGGAGGCGATGTCGCTGGCTGCTGCTGCTTGCTGCTGGAGTGGACTTAGTGGAGGTGATGTCCACTGCTGCTGCTGCTGAGTGGACTTAGTGGAGGTGATGTCCGCTGCTGTCTGCTGCTGAGTGGACTTAGTGGAGGTGATGTCCGCTGCTGCTGCTGAGTGGACTTAGTGGAGGCGATGTCGCTGCTGCTGCTGCTGCTGAGTGGACTTAGTGGAGGTGATCTCGCTGCTGCTGCTGAGTGGACTTAGTGGAGGCGATGTCGCTGCTGCTGCTGAGTGGACTTAGTGGAGGTGATGTCGCTGCTGCTGCTGCTGAGTGGACTTAGTGGAGGTGATGTCACTGCTGCTGCTGCTGAGTGGACTTAGTGGAGGTGATGTCGCTGCTGCTGCTGCTGCTGAGTGGACTTAGTGGAGGTGATGTCACTGCTGCTGCTGCTGAGTGGACTTAGTGGAGGTGATGTCGCTGCTGCTGCTGCTGAGTGGACTTAGTGGAGGTGATGTCACTGCTGCTGCTGCTGAGTGGACTTAGTGGAGGTGATGTCGCTGCTGCTGCTGAGTGGACTTAGTGGAGGCGATGTCGCTGCTGCTGCTGCTGCTGAGTGGACTTAGTGGAGGTGATCTCGCTGCTGCTGCTGAGTGGACTTAGTGGAGGCGATGTCGCTGCTGCTGCTGCTGCTGAGTGGACTTAGTGGAGGTGATGTCACTGCTGCTGCTGCTGAGTGGACTTAGTGGAGGTGATGTCGCTGCTGCTGCTGCTGAGTGGACTTAGTGGAGGTGATGTCGCTGCTGCTGCTGCTGCTGAGTGGACTTAGTGGAGGTGATGTCGCTGCTGCTGCTGCTGAGTGGACTTAGTGGAGGTGATGTCACTGCTGCTGCTGCTGAGTGGACTTAGTGGAGGTGATGTCGCTGCTGCTGCTGCTGAGTGGACTTAGTGGAGGCGATGTCGCTGCTGCTGCTGAGTGGACTTAGTGGAGGAGATGTCGCTGCTGCTGCTGAGTGGACTTAGTGGAGGTGATGTCACTGCTGCTGCTGCTGCTGAGTGGACTTAGTGGAGGTGATGTCGCTGCTGCTGCTGCTGAGTGGACTTAGTGGAGGCGATGTCGCTGCTGCTGCTGAGTGGACTTAGTGGAGGTGATGTCGCTGCTGCTGCTGCTGCTGAGTGGACTTAGTGGAGGTGATGTCACTGCTGCTGCTGCTGCTGAGTGGACTTAGTGGAGGCGATGTCACTGCTGCTGCTGCTGAGTGGACTTAGTGGAGGTGATGTCGCTGCTGCTGCTGAGTGGACTTAGTGGAGGCGATGTCGCTGCTGCTGCTGCTGAGTGGACTTAGTGGAGGTGATGTCACTGCTGATGCTGCTGCTGAGTGGACTTAGTGGAGGCGATGTCACTGCTGCTGCTGCTGCTGCTGAGTGGACTTAGTGGAGGTGATGTCACTGCTGCTGCTGCTGAGTGGACTTAGTGGAGGTGATGTCACTGCTGCTGCTGCTGCTGCTGAGTGGACTTAGTGGAGGTGATGTCGCTGCTGCTGCTGAGTGGACTTAGTGGAGGCGATGTCGCTGCTGCTGCTGCTGAGTGGACTTAGTGGAGGTGATGTCGCTTCTGCTGCTGCTGAGTGGACTTAGTGGAGGTGATGTCACTGCTGCTGCTGCTGAGTGGACTTAGTGGAGGTGATGTCGCTGCTGCTGCTGAGTGGACTTAGTGGAGGCGATGTCGCTGCTGCTGCTGAGTGGACTTAGTGGAGGCGATGTCGCTGCTGCTGCTGCTGAGTGGACTTAGTGGAGGAGATGTCGCTGCTGCTGCTGCTGAGTGGACTTAGTGGAGGAGATGTCGCTGCTGCTGCTGCTGCTGAGAGGACTTAGTGGAGGTGATGTCGCTGCTGCTGCTGCTGAGTGGACTTAGTGGAGGAGATGTCGCTGCTGCTGCTGCTGAGTGGACTTAGTGGAGGTGATGTCACTGCTGCTGCTGCTGAGTGGACTTAGTGGAGGCGATGTCACTGCTGCTGCTGCTGAGTGGACTTAGTGGAGGTGATGTCGCTGCTGCTGCTGCTGAGTAGACTTAGTGGAGGTGATGTCACTGCTGCTGCTGCTGAGTGGACTTAGTGGAGGTGATGTCACTGCTGCTGCTGCTGAGTGGACTTAGTGGAGGCGATGTCGCTGCTGCTGCTGAGTGGACTTCGTGGAGGAGATGTCGCTGCTGCTGCTGCTGCTGATTGGACTTCGTGGAGGTGATGTCGCTGCTGCTGCTGCTGCTGCTGAGTGGACTTAGTGGAGGCGATGTCACTGCTGCTGCTGCTGATTGGACTTCGTGGAGGTGATGTCGCTGCTGCTGCTGCTGAGTGGACTTAGTGGAGGAGATGTCGCTGCTGCTGCTGCTGCTGCTGCTGATTGGACTTCGTGGAGGTGATGTCGCTGCTGCTGCTGCTGAGTGGACTTAGTGGAGGTGATGTCACTGCTGCTGCTGCTGCTGAGTGGACTTAGTGGAGGTGATGTCGCTGCTGCTGCTGCTGCTGAGTGGACTTAGTGGAGGTGATGTCGCTGCTGCTGCTGCTGCTGATTGCACTTAGTGGAGGTGATGTCGCTGCTGCTGCTGCTGAGTGGACTTAGTGGAGGTGATGTCGCTGCTGCTGCTGCTGCTGAGTGGACTTAGTGGAGGTGATGTCGCTGCTGCTGCTACTGCTGAGTGGACTTAGTGGAGGTGATGTCGCTGCTGCTGCTGCTGCTGAGTGGACTTAGTGGAGGTGATGTCGCTGCTGCTGCTGCTGCTGAGTGGACTTAGTGGAGGTGATGTCGCTGCTGCTGCTACTGCTGAGTGGACTTAGTGGAGGTGATGTCGCTGCTGCTGCTGCTGATTGGACTTAGTGGAGGTGATGTCGCTGCTGCTGCTGCTGAGTGAACTTAGTGGAGGTGATGTCGCTGCTGCTGCTGCTGAGTGGACTTAGTGGAGGTGATGTCGCTGCTGCTGCTGCTGAGTGGACTTAGTGGAGGCGATGTCGCTGCTGCTGCTGCTGAGTGGACTTAGTGGAGGTGATGTCGCTGCTGCTGCTGCTACTGAGTGGACTTAGTGGAGGCGATGTCGCTGCTGCTGCTGCTGAGTGGACTTAGTGGAGGTGATGTCGCTGCTGCTGCTGCTGCTGCTGAGTGGACTTAGTGGAGGTGATGTCGCTGCTGCTGCTGCTGCTGAGTGGACTTAGTGGAGGTGATGTCGCTGCTGCTGCTGCTGAGTGGACTTAGTGGAGGTGATGTCGCTGCTGCTGCTGCTGCTGAGTGGACTTAGTGGAGGTGATGTCGCTGCTGCTGCTGCTGAGTGGACTTAGTGGAGGTGATGTCGCTGCTGCTGCTGCTGCTGAGTGGACTTAATGGAGGTGATGTCACTGCTGCTGCTGCTGAGTGGACTTAGTGGAGGTGATGTCGCTGCTGCTGCTGCTGAGTGGACTTAGTGGAGGAGATGTCGCTGCTGCTGCTGCTGAGTGGACTTAGTGGAGGTGATGTCGCTGCTGCTGCTGCTGCTGCTGAGTGGACTTAGTGGAGGTGATGTCACTGCTGCTGCTACTGCTGAGTGGACTTAGTGGAGGTGATGTCGCTGCTGCTGCTGCTGCTGAGTGGACTTAGTGGAGGTGATGTCGCTGCTGCTGCTGCTGCTGAGTGAACTTAGTGGAGGTGATGTCACTGCTGCTGCTGCTGCTGAGTGGACTTAGTGGAGGTGATGTCGCTGCTGCTGCTGCTGCTGAGTGAACTTAGTGGAGGTGATGTCGCTGCTGCTGCTGCTGCTGAGTGAACTTAGTGGAGGAGATGTCGCTGCTGCTGCTGCTGCTGAGTGAACTTAGTGGAGGTGATGTCGCTGCTGCTGCTGAGTGGACTTAGTGGAGGTGATGTCGCTGCTGCTGCTGAGTGGACTTTGTGGAGGCGATGTCGCTGCTGCTGCTGCTGCTGAGTGGACTTAGTGGAGGCGATGTCACTGCTGCTGCTGCTGCTGAGTGGACTTAGTGGAGGAGATGTCGCTGCTGCTGCTACTGCTGAGTGGACTTAGTGGAGGTGATGTCGCTGCTGCTGCTGCTGAGTGGACTTAGTGGAGGTGATGTCGCTGCTGCTGCTGCTGAGTGGACTTAGTGGAGGTGATGTCGCTTCTGCTGCTGCTGAGTGGACTTAGTGGAGGTGATGTCGCTTCTGCTGATGCTGAGTGGACTTAGTGGAGGTTATGTCGCTGCTGCTGCTGCTGAGTGAACTTAGTGGAGGTGATGTCACTGCTGTTGATGCTGAGTGGACTTAGTGGAGGCGATGTCGCTGCTGCTGCTGCTGAGTGAACTTAGTGGAGGTGATGTCACTGCTGCGGGTTGCATGGCCATGTCACACGACTGTGGCTTGCCATGAATGTCTCTGAGTCTCTGGGTATCTATACATCTCTGTGTGTCGATGAGTTTACTATACGGTCCATACTACTATGACCTATCTTTAATGTATATCTATGTATGTCTGAGT
Source organism: Lethenteron camtschaticum (assembly GCA_018977245.1). Taxonomy (NCBI): domain Eukaryota; kingdom Metazoa; phylum Chordata; class Hyperoartia; order Petromyzontiformes; family Petromyzontidae; genus Lethenteron; species Lethenteron camtschaticum. The sequence continues at coordinate 6,422 of WFAB01003510.1, forward strand.
CTCTATGCGTCTCTATGTATCTTTGAGTCTATACGCGTCTCTATGGGTCTCTATGCATCTCTGTGTATCTCTGTGTCTCTGTGTATCTCTGTGTCTCTGTGTATCTCTGTGTGTCTCTATGCGTATCTGTGTATCTCTGTGTATCTATGTGCATCTCTGTGTATCTCTATGCGTCTCTGTGTATCTCTGTGTATACAGCAGTGTGATATACATTAGGGTGGGTAGAATAATACATAGTGTAATATTACAGTGTATAAGGTTTAGGGTAGTTTATAGCAATACAGTATATAATTTAATGTTGGGGTTGTCTATGGCAGTATATAGTACGGTGTAGACTCGTGTGATGTCAGAGAAAAAAGTTTAGATGGAAGCATATTATATTTTTACGACGTAGAATTGTAATGTATTACTTACTGTTAGTAACTCAGCTTATTGTAGAGTATATTTAGTATACCGATGATACTATGTAGTTTATACTTTAGTTTTTTACGTGGTGGTTTTAGTTACTGCAGCTACATACTATTAACACTCCTTCCCTTTATTAATGCTACCCCTATCCCCTCCCTTTGATGCTGCTAATCCTGCATAATGCACGGGCATAAGTAGTACTATTCACATATCTGCATTTCCCATATCCCCTCCCTTTGATGCTGCTAATCCTGCATAATGCACGGGCATAAGTAGTACTAATCACATACCTGCATTTCCCATATCCCCTCCCTTTGATGCTGCTAATCCTGCATAATGCACGGGCATAAGTAGTACTAATCACATACCTGCATTTCCCATATCCCCTCCCTTTGATGCTGCTAATCCTGCATAATGCACGGGCATAAGTAGTACTAATCACATAAATATGCTAAATTCCTCTTGATATGCAAATTATTTTGTCAAGGCGCCCTTTCCCCCCCTTCCAACCTAGCTTATATATATGCTGCAAGCACGTGTGCTGTTTCATTCAGACGCTGTCGCCTCGACAGACCTGGTTTTCACCTGAGGACGGCTGCTTGCGTTGTGGCCGAAACGTCGTGAGAATTATTTTATTATGTTTTATTTTTATTATTTTATTACTTCCCTTCTACGTGACTTTACCGAAAGAACCAAGAAGATGAATCCCTGCAGTCACGAAAGCTTTAAATCGAACCACAATCGCACTGCTGCGCCTTGTCTTTAATGTTACATGTATTGATGGTTCTGATGCAGTCGATGGGTACAACAGTGGTGAGTGAGCTGGTGGATGGGTGAGTGAATGCGTTGATGTTTACACCAGTGGCGAGTGAGTGAGTTGATGGTCACACTGGTGGTGATCCTGACATGCTGACACCCTCACTCCCAGGGGCCCCTGAAGGGGACCTCACAACTAACACCATCCACCCGTGAGTCTGCCTCGCTCGCTACCCCCCCCCACCACTGCGCCCCCGTGTGGCCGCTTCACCAGGGCTCACGTGGAGCGACCCCCACCCACCCATTAACCTCCCCCACCCCCAAAGCCTCCCCATCATCACCACGGTGGCGTGAAATATTGATGCGGGGGTCAAGGGAGCTGGCCCGTCCCCCGCCGTGACCCCTGTGCCCCATCCCCCACGTGACCCCCTTGCCCCTCCCCTCGGGACCGTGGGCTGTAGGTGGGACACTCAGCTGTGAGGCTGTCCGTGTGAGCTGTAGGTGGGACACTCAGCTATGAGGCTGTCTGTGTGAGCTGGGGCTGTAGGTGGGATACTCAGTCGTGAGGCTGTCCGTGTGAGCTGTAGCTGGGGCTGTAGCTGGGACACTCAGCTGTGAGGCTGTCCGTGTGAGCTGTAGCTGGGGCTGTAGGTGGGACACTCAGCTGTGAGGCTGTCCGTGTGAGCTGTAGATGGGGCTGTAGGTGGGACACTCAGCTGTGAGGCTGTCCGTGTGAGCTGTAGCTGGGGCTGGGACACTCAGCTGTGAGGCTGTCTGTGTGAGCTGTAGGTGAGACACTCAGCTGTGAGGCTGTCTGTGTGAGCTGTAGCTGGGGCTGTAGGTGAGACACTCAGCTGTGAGGCTGTCCGTGTGAGCTGTAGCTGGGGCTGTTGGCGCAGGATCTTTGATTCAAAATCACCGTTGTTGTCTGAAGCGCATTTGGTCCCAGAAAGGTTTAAGTCTGGCCACTAAATTGAGAGTTTTACCAGCGCTGTGTTTTGTCAGTGCTGCTGTTGTACGGCAGAGCGGAGGCCTGCACATGGCTTCAAGTTGATTTGGATCAGCTGCTAGTCCTTCCACATTACGATGCCAACGACGCCCTTCTTGCCATCCATCCGATGATTCGACTTCGTCAGAAATGTCACCATTGGCATCTGCGACCAGCCATCCGAGCGACCGAGAGCACGGTTTGAGTAGCCTGCGGTCTCACTTTGTGGAGCACGTCGCCCCCGTCTTGGTGCGCAAACTCCCGCAGCAAATGTGCATGCCGCGGGTGGCGGGCGACGTTCCAAGTGAGAACTGCGACTCCCCGCACCCCCCCCCCCCCACCGTGATCCGTGGATCAAACAACTCACTGGAGACGCCAGTGGTGTGGCAGTGTAGCTGGTCCGCCCTGCCCACTCTCCTCCCGTTCGTGAATGCTTGCGAGGGAGGACAGGTTGGCGAAATAGACGACAACAACAACACAAACATAAAGCTCGTAGACGATGATGAGCGGCGAACTCTGCGCTGTGTTTTGTCCTCCGGCGGAGAATCGGCGACTCCACAAGAGCCGAGCACCAGCGGGCGGGGTGGGGTTTGCGGGTCGGTGAAGAGAAGTTGATCGTAGCACTTTCAGCTCAGTCGATCTGGCAGTTGCTCGAAGTCGATCGGGGCAGCAATCTTTAAAATTACCGATTGATTGGTTTGAAATCTATTGATTGAAATCGATTCATTGGCAAGCGAAACTCTGATCGGGTCGTCGTGTGACACGGCTGTAGCTGAGCTGTAGATGATGCTGTTGGTGAGGCTGTAGATGATGATGCTGTAGGTGAGGCTGTAGGCGAGGTTGTGATGATTAGGCGTGCAACAATGGTTGTGTGGCAGCGTTATGTGACAGGTAGGGTCCCAGTCGGCCACAAGGGGGCCCCGAATCAACAGATAAACAAGTAACAAGTGTCTTCAGGAAATGTATTTTCTTTACAATTAACCATACATGCCAACAAAAGATTGTTACAAATGAAAAATATATGTTTACGAAAAATACTCGCAGTGTAAAATCTGGTAGGGTTACTGCTTGTGCTTGTACTGGGCAGCACCACCAGGGCTGCGTGCTGACTGCCATGCGCACGCTTCGCCCTCGCTCCGTCAGTCACGTCATCACTTGCAGGCAGAGCGCGACCAAGGGTTTCATGCCGTCGGCGACACAGCTCGCAGTGAACCTGATGACAGATTTGAGAATCGAAGCCAGATTTCAGACACATTTCGTTTCATCCTTGAGATGAATGAAATATCCGAGGAGGATTTTTGGAAGAGTCGGTGAGGCGATGTGCCGCCACATCACGGGATGTCCCAAAGACATCGCTCGGCAGATGTACCCTGCGGGCGAGCCGCCTTCTGAGCGAGTGCAGAAATGCCCTCGACAAATTGAATTTCATACCGAAGAGGAATCCTGAGTGGGTTTTTGTCAAATCTGGCAGTGGCGTTAAGAGTCACAGCGGCGTCCACAGAGAGGTCTTTCAGCAAACTAAAACTCGTGAAAAATGTACCCGCGGTCTACCACGAAGCAAGCCCGACGAGTAACGCGTCTTGGTTATCATCGTGTCGAGAGAGCAACGTCAGGTCGCGCGATCCACCCCTTGAGGACATCCTAGACTCCTAGAGCAGACTTGGCCGGCATGAAAGCAAGACGCACGATGAACTTAATAGTCAGTATTGTCACCTCTACATGTTTGTACACTGTCACTGTGAGACTGTCATTCTCTAAACCAACACACGGTGCAGCTCAAGTAATATATAGTATAGTTATATATATACTGTTGATTACAACTCAAATAACATATATAGTATAGTTATATATACATACTGTTGTTTACAACTTAAGTAACATATATAGTATAGTTATAAATATACATACTGTTGTTTACAACTCAAGTAATATATAGTATAGTTATATATATAAATATCCGGAACTATTTCAGTAAAAGCGAGTTGGGAAAAGGGAGGGGGCCCACAGTCGGATCTTGCACAGACACCCCGTGGCAATAGGTAGCTGCTCCCCTGCTGACGATGGTGCAGGTGATGATGCAGGCGATGATGCAGGCGATGCTGCAGGCGATGATGGCAGGCGATGATGCAGGCGATGATGCAGGCGATGATGGCAGAGCGATGATGCAGGCGATGATGCAGGCGATGATGCAGGCGATGATGCAGGCGATGATGCAGGCGATGATGCAGGCGATGCTGCAGGCGATGATGCAGGCGATGATGTAGGCGATGCTGCAGGCGATGATGCAGGCGATGCTGCAGGCGATGATGTAGGCGATGATTTAGGCGATCAGGCTATACATGAGCGGGGTCACACGGACCCGTATTGTGTCTCAATGACCCCCCCCCCCCCCCTTATCGGACATCTGGGCTCGAGACACGAGGAGGAGACACGGGGGGGCGGGGGGCTGCGATGGATCAATCGCAGTGGCGTCGAGAGCGGAGACGCCGAGGGGAGGGGCGATGGTGGCGGGAGGTGGGCAGGGTGTTGTGTGTGGGGTGTGCGTGTGTTGTGGGGGGGTGGGCGTGTGTGTGTGAGTGGGGTGTGCGTGTGTTGTGGGGTGTGCGTGTGTTGTGGGGGTGGTGTGTGTGAGTGGGGTGTGCGTGTGTTGTGGGGTGTGCGTGTGTTGTGGGGGTGGTGTGTGTGTGTGAGTGGGGGTGTGCGTGTGTTGTGGGGGTAGTGGTGTGTGTGTGGGGTGTGCGTGTGGTGTGGGGTAGGGTGGTGTGTGTGTGGGGTGTGCGTGTGGTGTGGGGTAGTGTGGTGTGTGTGTGTGGGGTGTGCGTGTAGTGTGGGGTAGTGTGGTGTGTGTGTGTGGGGTGTGCGTGTGTTGTGGGGTAGTGTGGTGTGTGTGTGTGGGGTGTGCGTGTGTTGTGGGGGTAGTGTGTTTGTTTGTGTGTGTGGGGTGTGAGATGTGTTGTAGGGGTAGTGTGGTGTGTGTGGGGTGTGCGTGTGGTGTGAGGTAGGGTGGTGTGTGTGTGGTTGGGTGTGCGTGTGAGGTGGGGGTAGGGTGTTGTATGTGTGTGTGTGGGGTGTGCGTGTGGTGTGGGGGTAGTGTGGTGTGTGGTGTGTGTGGCGTGTGGTGTGGGGGGTAGTGTGTGTGCGTGCAGCAAGGATGTAGGTTGTAGGGTGGTGTGGTATGCGTGTGTAGTCTCGGGGTGTGGATGGCAGGGGCCTGTGGTGAGTACTGTGTGTGAATGATAGTGGCGTGTGGTGCGGGCTGGTGATGTGTGAAGTGTAAGTGGGGGTGTGATGTGAGTGGTATGGGAGGCGGCTGTGAGTGGTATGAGTGCAAAGGGTGTATGATGTGAGCGGTGATGGTGTGTTGTATGAGTGGGTGGTGGTGGTGTGGTACTATGTGTGGTGTGCAGTATTTGGGAGTGGTGGTACAGCGGTTAGGATGCTGCCCTACGAACCTGGTGACACGGATTCGATTCCCGCTCAGGGGCAACATCGGTGACTAATATCTGAGCCTCCCTCGGTAGTCTCGGGGAGGCCCAGGACCGGAGCGGGGATGCCGCAGAGAGGGAACTCTACACATCCATCGATAACCATACACATCCATCGATAACATACACACCCATCGATAACCCTACACATCCATCGATAACCCTACACATCCATCAATAACCCTGTGGGCCTTATGAAGGGTAATATATATACGCGAGGCTACGTTTATGGCAATGTTCCTTCTTCATTACACGTAATAGTACACGTAACAACTATAGGTATACTCAGCCTTAAATGAGTACTTGGTGCGGTGTGTTAAGCATCGCTACTGGGGAGACAAAGGCGGTCAGGCGTGGTGCTGACCACACACCCCTCGTGTACCGTTCTGGCCTTCATAGGTGCTCACTCACAGCACTTGCCCAACAATCTGTTAAGGCTATATGGGGGTATTAGAGGTGGTGGTGTGGTATGAGTGGTGGTTGGTGGTGGTGGTGTGTGGTTGTGGTAGTGTGTGGTATAAGTGGTGGTAGTATGTGGTTGTGGCAGTCTGGTATGAGTGGTGGTGTTGTGTGGTTGTGGTAGTGTGTGGTATGGGTGATGGTGGTGGTGGTGTGTGGTTGTAGTAGGTGTGCTATGAGTGGTGGTGTATGGTGTAGTGTTTATGTGTGGTGGTGGTGTGGTTGTGGTGGTTGGTGGTTGTGTGTGGTATGAGTGGTGGTGGTGTGTGGTTGTGGCAGTTGTGGTGTATGAGTGGTGGTTGTGTGGTTGTGGTAGTGTGTGATGAGTGGTGGTGAGTGGTTGTGGTAGTGTGTGGTTGTGGTAGTGTGTGCTATGAGTGGGTGGTGAGTGGTTGTGGTAGTGTGTGGTTGTGGTAGTGTGTGCTATGAGTGGTGGTGGTGGTGAGTGGTTGTGGTAGTGTGTGCTATAAGTGGTGATGGTTGTGGTAGTGTGTGCTATAAGTGGTGATGGTTGTGGTAGTGTGTGCTATGAGTGGTGGTGGTGGTTGTAGTAGTGTGTGGTATGAGTGGTGGTGGTGGTTGTGGTAGTGTGTGGTATGAGTGGTGGTGGTGTGTGGTTATGGTGGTGTGTGGTATGAGTGGTGGTGGTTGTGGTAGTGTGTGCTATGAGTGGTGGTGGTTGTGGTTGTGGTAATGTGCTATGAGTGGTGGTGGTGGTTGTGGTAGTGTGTGGTATGAGTGGTGGTGGTGGTAGTTGTGGTAGTGTGTGGTATGAGTGGTGATGGTGTGTGTGGTTGTGGTAGTGTGTGCTATGAGTGGTGGTGGTGTGGTGGTTGTGGCAGTCTGGTATGAGTGGTGGTGTTGTGTGGTTGTGGTAGTGTGGTGGTATGGGTGATGTGGTGTGTGTGGTTGTGGTAGTGTGTGGCATGAGTGGTGGTGGTGTGATGTGTGGTTGTGGTAGTGTGTGGTGGTAGTGTGGTCTGGTTGTGGTAGTGTGTGGTATGAGTGGTGGTGGTGGTGTATGGTTGTGGTAGTGTGTGGTATGAGTGGTGGTGGTGGTGTGTGGTTGTAGTAGTGTGTGCTATGAGTGGTGGTGTGTGGTTGTGGTATGTGAGGTATGAGTGGTGGTGGTGTTGTGGTTGTGTGTGGTATGAGTGGTGGTGTGTGGTTGTGGCAGTGTGTGGTATGAGTGGTAGTGGTGTTGTTGTGGTTGTGGTAGTGTGTGGTTGTGGTAGTGTGTGGTATGGGTGGTGGTGTGTGTATGGTTGTGGTAGTGTGTGGTTGTGGTAGTGTGTGTTATGAGTGGTGGTGGTGGTTTGTGTGGTGGTAGTGTGTGGTATGAGTGGTGGTGGTGTGGTGTGGTTGTGGTAGTGTGTGCTATGAGTGGTGGTGGTGTTGTAGTAGTGTGTGGTATGAATGGTGGTGGTGGTGGTTGTGGTAGTGTGTGGTATGAATGGTGGTGGTGTGTGGTTTATGGTGGTGTGTGGTATGAGTGGTGGTGGTTGTGGTAGTGTGTGCTATGAGTGGTGGTGGTGGTGAGTGGTTGTGGTAGTCTGTGCTATAAGTGGTGATGGTTGTGGTAGTGTGTGCTATAAGTGGTGATGGTTGTGGTAGTGTGTGCTATGAGTGGTGGTGGTGTTGTAGTAGTGTGTGGTATGAGTGGTGGTGGTGGTGGTTGTGGTAGTGTGTGGTATGAGTGGTGGTGGTGTGTGGTTATGGTGGTGTGTGGTATGAGTGGTGGTGGTTGTGGTAGTGTGTGCTATGGGTGGTGGTGGTTGTGGTTGTGGTAATGTGCTATGAGTGGTGGTGGTGGTTGTGGTAGTGTGTGGTATGAGTGGTGGTGGTGGTAGTTGTGGTAGTGTGTGGTATGAGTGGTGATGGTGTGTGTGGTTGTGGTAGTGTGTGCTATGAGTGGTGGTGGTGTGTGTGGTTGTGGCAGTCTGGTATGAGTGGTGGTCTTGTGTGGTTGTGGTAGTGTGTGGTATGGGTGATGGTGGTGTGTCTGGTTGTGGTAGTGTGTGGCATGAGTGGTGGTGGTGTGATGTGTGGTTGTGGTAGTGTGTGGTGGTAGTGTGGTGTGGTTGTGGTAGTGTGTGGTATGAGTGGTGGTGGTGGTGTGTGGTTGTGGCAGTGTGTGGTATGAGTGGTGGTGGTGGTTGTGGTTTGTGTGTGGTATGAGTGGTGGTGGTGTGTGTGGTTGTGGTAGTGTGTGGTATGAGTGGTGGTGGTGTTGTGTGGTTGTGTAGTGTGTGCTATGAGTGGTGGTGTGTGGTTGTGGTAGTGTGTGGTATGAGTGGTGGTGGTGGTTGTGGTTGTGTTTGGTATGAGTGGTGGTGTGGTGTGTGGTTGTGGCAGTGTGTGGTATGAGTGGTAGTGCTGTTGTGTGGTTGTGGTAGTGTGTGGTTGTGGTAGTGTGTGGTATGGGTGGTGGTGGTGTATGGTTGTGGTAGTGTGTGGTATGAGTGGTGGTGGTGTGGTTTGTGGTAGTGTGTGCTATGAGTGGTGGTGGTGGTGTATGGTTGTGGTAGTGTGTGCTATGAGTGGTGGTGTTGTAGTAGTGTGTGGTATGAGTGGTGGTGGTGGTGGTTGTGGTAGTGGTGTGTATGAATGGTGGTGGTGTGTGGTTATGGTGGTGTGTGGTATGAGTGGTGGTGGTTGTGGTAGTGTGTGCTATGAGTGGTGGTGAGTGGTTGTGGTAGTGTGTGGTTGTGGTAGTGTGTGCTATGAGTGGTGGTGGTGGTGAGTGGTTGTGGTAGTGTGTGCTATAAGTGGTGATGGTTTGGTAGTGTGTGCTATAAGTGGTGATGGTTGTGGTAGTGGTGTGCTATGAGTGGTGGTGGTGGTTGTAGTAGTGTGTGGTATA
>WFAB01003511.1:0-15371 GCA_018977245.1 Lethenteron camtschaticum
ACACACACACATTTACAGTAACACACACACATTAACAGTGACACACACATTTACAGTAACACACACACATTAACAGTGACACACACATTAACAGTGACACACACACACATTTACAGTAACACACACACATTTACAGTAACACACACACACATTAACAGTGACACACACATTTACAGTAACACACACACATTAACAGTGACACACACACACACATTAACAGTGACACACACATTTACAGTAACACACACACATTAACAGTAACACACACACACATTTACAGTAACACACACACATTAACAGTGACACACATTTACAGTGACACACACATTTACAGTGACACACACATTAACAGTGACACACACACATTTACAATAACACACACACACATTAACAGTGACACACACACATTAACAGTGACACACACACACATTTACAGTAACACACACATTTACAGTAACACACACATTTACAGTAACACACACACATTTACAGTAACACACACATTTACTAGTGACACACACATTTACTAGTGACACACACATTTACAGTAACACACACATTAACAGTGACACACACACATTTACAGTGACACACACACATTTACAGTGACACACACATTAACAGTGACACACACACACATTTACAGTAACACACACACATTTACTAGTGACACACACATTTACAGTAACACACACATTAACAGTGACACACACACATTTACAGTGACACACACACATTTACAGTGACACACACACATTTACAGTGACACACACACACACATTTACAGTGACACACACACACATTTACAGTGACACACATTTACAGTGACACACACACATTTACAGTGACACACACATTTACAGTAACACACACACATTTACAGTGACACACACACATTTACAGTGACACACACACATTTACAGTGACACACACATTTACAGTGACACACATTTACAGTAACACACACACATTATACAATGACACACATTAACAGTGACACACACATTAACAGTGACACACACATTTACAGTGACACACACATTTACAGTACACACATTACAGTGACACACACATTACAGTGACACACATTTACAGTAACACACACACATTATACAATGACACACATTTACAGTGACACACACATTTAACAGTGACACACACATTTACAGTGACACACACATTACAGTGACACACGATTTACAGTAACACACAAACATGACACACAATATTTAACCAAGTGACACCACCACACACACCATTTTACAGTGACACCAACACACACATTTACAGTATACGACACACACACACATTTACAGTTAACAACACACCACAACATTTACAGTAACACACACACACATTTACAGTGACACAATTAACAACACACACATTAACAGTGACACACACACATTTACAGTATGACACACACACATTTTACCAGTATGACACACCACACATTTACAGTATGACACACATTTACAGTGACACACACACACATTTACAGTGACACACACGCACTCTGAATATGCACTAAGTTTCACGGGGACCTCCTGTGGCTGTTATTGTTTTTCCCGGGGGCCATTTATACGTTCAGTGCCTTCCCTTGAGCGTGTTTGCAACCTCCCCTTTCTGATGCCTTAGGAATGACACTGTAACTGTCGTACAGGAATTGCACGCAATGGTTTACATGGGTTTGGAAACATGGAATGCTGGAAAAATAAAATGGTTACAATAGTGGAACAGTGCGCCAAGAAGTGTGGATAGGTGCGTGCACGGCGCAGGTTGGATGCACCATGCTAGCGCTGGGAGCAGCACGTGGGCTTGGGCAGGAGGCCGTTCACCGCGGTGGGATGATGGCCTCGTGACGGTCGAGATTCATGACGGATTGGCAGCCAGGTGAGGGGACCGGGGAGATGGAGCGGAAAAGACAGCTGGCGTGTGTGAGTACGAGATGGATTGCCACATTGCAGGACCAAGGGAGATGATGAAGGCTTGGGGGGGGGGGGGAGAGGCCTTCATCCAGCATTGAATTGACTGAAGATGATGATGAATGCATCAGCTGATTTATATCATATTTGGGTATTGCCAAACTCATGATGTTGATTAGATGCCTCGAGGCATTGCAATTGATGTTACTCATGAGTTGACAAGTGTGCGCGTGTGGTGTGTGAAAGATCTGGGCAAAGTCCCATCGGTGAGCTCCTCCGGCAGGCGAGGCTGCGTTGGCTGGGTCATGTAGCCCGCATGCCCAGCCACCGCATGCCTAAACAGCTCTTGTTTGGCCAGATAGAGGGGGCTAAACGGGCGCGGCACGGGCTAGAGAAGAGATGGAGTGATGTGGTACAGGAGGACGTGGAGCTGAGTGGACTTGCCGATGACTGGTACAGCGGTGTCAAGATCGGCCTCAGTGGAGGAGGCTCGTGGAAGGACGCTACTGGGCAGTTGGAGGCAGTCGCCCCTCCAACACAACGGAGGGCGGAGGAGCGACGCTCACAACAACGAGCGGAGCGCCGGGTGGCTAAAGCACAGCAAGTTTGTACAGTAGGGGGCACAGGTGGTGCATCAGCCAGTCATCTCGGTCATCTCGGTCAGTCGACCCGTGGACCTGCTGGGTCTGCCCCGTGACCTGCCAGCGGGCGTTCGACACTTCACGTGGCCTCAAGGTGCACTTGGCCTGGCACAAGCGTCGTGGTGACGTCACCGCCACTTAGTGGCGAATGGCGGTTGTTGTTGTTGTGTGTGTCTCTGTATTGGACCAGCAGAACCACACAGTGATCCGGTGCAGCAAGAATGGACGCTGGAGTGGGGAACTGCAGCTGTGCCCGCACGAGCAGGGCGAGTGCACCGCCCCGGACCCTCCGTTCATCATCACATGCGACTGCCCTACCGGATACGGAATAGGTAACGGCGTAGCTGGCTTCTCAAACATATTTGTATATTTGTTGAGTATTTATGGGGTTATGGGGGTAGTAGCACAGCAGCGGTAGACACGCCTCGAATGGATGTGTGTGAAAAAGAGCTTCGTAACTCATCGGATTCTTCCAATATAAAATGAATATTCTGATTCTGTGTGTGTGTGTATAGTGGGAGTGATACTGATCACCCACCCCCTCATGGTGCTCACTGACAGCACTTGCCCCTGCAGTCTTTTGAGACTATACCGGTGATCTTCTTCCATAGCTGTAGTGTCGTGGGCAGCGTGCAAACCGGGCAACCGAGTTCGTTTCCGGCTTGCGGCTAATATTCAGCGACGAATATCTGAACCAGTCCTGGGCCTCCACTGGGTCAACTCAGCCTGAAATGAGTACTTGGTGTGTGACGTGTGAGCAGGCGTGGTGCTGACCACCCACCCCCCCCCCCGGCCTTCATAGGTGCTCACTAGCAGAACTTGCCCAAGCAGCTTGCTAAAGGCTATATTTTGTCTTTTATATATATACAAGGTGGCACTGGAACATTGAGATTATTTGGTTTGAAATCCACAGAAAGAAAATTTGAAAAAAGAAAGAAAATTTGAAAAACGTCTTTTTTCTAATTTTCTTGCGGTGGATTTCACACCTGATGATGATTGCTGCTTGTGTTGCAGTCGAAACGTCGTGAGAATTTTTTTTGTTTTATATTCATATTATTTTATTATCTCCCTTCTACGTGACTTTACCGAAAGAACCAAGAACACACGTTTGAATGTAGAACCAAACGATGGGACAACAGCTGGTGAACAATGTTGTACATTGTACCTGAGAAATGTATCAACCAAATAATCTCAATGTTCCAGTTCCACCTTGTATATATATAATAAGACAAAGATTCCCCCATAGAGCCTTTAGCAAGCTTCCCCATCGTTTGGTTCCACATTCAAACGGGAGTTGCTTTTAATTGAAATTCTCTCTCGCACCTCCCCGCGAGTTTTGCGTCTTGGGTTTGGGCCTGTGCGTGTCTGTTCGGCACGGCGGTTCCAACACTTCACCCGACGTGTCGGGGGCTTCTTCGGGGGAAGTGAATGAAGAAGGTCCCAGCACGTGGAGTGAAACGTCGGGCATCGTGCCAGGCTAAAAGGCACGACGGGCAAACTCAGAAGACACAGCGGAGAGAGCTTTGTGTCGTAACCTACGCGGTGGCAAATCCACTTGCAGTTGCCACTTGCTGCTGCTACGTGTGTGTGTCTGTGTGTGTGTATGTGTGTCTGTGTGTGTGTCTCTGTGTGTGTCTCTGTGTGTCTGTGTGTGTGTCTCTGTGTCACTGTGTGTGTGTCACTGTGTCTCTGTGTGTGTGTCACTGTGTGTATGTGTGTGTGTCTGTGTATATGTGCCTGTGTGTCTGTGTGTGCCACTTGTAGCTTTACAAAGGAGAGTAAATTTGCTCCATTTTTTTTGTTCACTTTTCTTGAAGGGGGATTTTCCAAATCGTTGTGCTCGTGGGGGAATAAAAAAATGCCACCTTGTCAATCGAAGTTTTCCAGTTTCTTAAAAAGCTTCGGCTTTACAACGATTGGTCGGTCAAGGTGTTGCCCACTCCGTCTCTCTGCTCAGAAGGTCCATTGCCCCGACATATCAGTCTCCTCCTGTACAGGTTTGTTCCCGTTGTAAGGCAACGGTCATCACGAAAGTGTGGAGAGAAGTTTTTGAAACTGTCATCCTCGCAATCGCCGCAACTGCCAATCTCGGCGCTCTATCCATTAGGCGCACGAATCGATCTCATCTTTGGCCGCCCCACGGCACAGCCCCGAATCTCTGCCGCCGGACCGCACTCCGTGACGCTTGTCATTTCGTGCGGAAGAACATTTCACTTTAGTGGGGAACAACAGTCGGTCGTAATTATGATCATTTTAATTCAAAGGGTGCCCTTAATTTGATCCCAGAATACCAAGCGTGTTAAAGATGAATGACTCAGTGCGAGGTAATGAGGGAGAGAATGACTCGAGGGACAAGATGGAGGACTCGAGAGAGAGGCCCTTTGAAACAGGACGGGTCTTCCGCAGGACTTAGAAGCAGAGGTCGCAACCGGGTACCCGATACCCGCACCCTACCCGATACCCGGCTACCCGTACCCGGCCGGGTAGCCGGGTATCGGGTATCCGTTTGCGACCCTGGTGCGGCCGGGTACGCGTAGACCGTGAGTCACAGGTGAGTCACCGTTTGTCGCTCATTTCCCAACGTCTTGTCTCTTCTCACAATTCAAGTTCCTAGAATCAACCCACCCGCGCCTGCAACATGGCTTCGTCCCAGAGGTCACAATCGGATACCCGATACCCGTACCCTACCCGTACCCGTACTCTACCCGTACCCGGCCGGGTACGGGTAGGGTACGGGTACGGCCGGGTACGGGTACCCGTTTGCGACCCTGGTGCGGCCGGGTACGAGTAGGGAATCAAAACCCGTTTGCGACCTCTGCTTAGAAGGTCTCCATTGACTCTTTTTGAGCTCCGAGGGCACACTCGGGGCGCCGTGCAGACACAAAATCTCGATCGCTACAGATTCCGAGTCGTCCAACGGCAAGCGCCTCGTGACGGTGAACGTGTATGTGTGTTGAACTGCTTTAGCAACGCACGTAGCACGCCATGCTCATCGGAAGTACGGCGGGGGGGGGGAGGGTGTGAGGACAACAAACTAAACACAAGAAGCAGTTCAACATCTACACGTGATGACGACGATGGCGGTGGTGATGGTGGTTTGGTGTCTCCCTGTTGCCAGGATCCGTGTGCAAAACAAGCTGCCTGATCCCACACAGCGACTCCGTTTTGCTCCCTGAGAATGTCACCGTCCCGGAGAAGATCACCGCCCCGTCGCTGCCGCACTGGTGGACACTCCCCACCAAAGTTGAGGTCGGTCCTTTCTTGAAGCCGCGCGTGAGGATTTGCGTGCGGTGGCACCCCTCCCCCCCTCAACCTTTTCCCGTTCCGATGGCGTACGCACGTGTCACGTGTGCGCCATCGGTTCTTTACAATTCCATTCTGTGGACGCGTGTGTGATTCCGCTCCGATGACGTTCGTACACGTCAAGCCATGCGGGCGCGTGGGGCACGGTTTTGCGCCAGCTATCGCAGAGTGAGTTCGTGTTGTTGTATATGTTGGGTATGAAAATTTGTTATGTTGTATGCGTGCGTGGGTGAAATTATTATGTTGTATATGTGGGTTATGAATATTCAGTGGAAATAATAATAATTAAATGAAATTTGGCCAAATGTGTAATTATCCGGAAATATGTTAATTTATGTAATTACGCACATTTTAATTATGCCAATTCAAGAGGTAATCGTATTAATTATGCGAGTGGGTTTAATTATGATAATGCAAGTCGTTATGATAACCAGACCCCGGTTCACCCGTTATCGCTTTAACATTTACTGAGTATGTATTAGTGTGTTTATTAAGGTCACCAAGTTCAAATCTCAACGCAGAAGCAGATCTTATGCATAGATTTCAGGAAAGAATCACACAACCACTTCTGTATTGATCAATTTATTACTAATTCAACCTTAACTATGATATAGTATGCGAACTCTCAATCCCGGAACGTCAACACGGCATCAATACAGTATCATCAACGATTGTCTGATTTCACTTCGACAACTGCACATGGATCCCGCATAACGCGATGGTTGTTAGTGAGAGAGAGAGTCGTTAAAACATGCAAATACTATGCTAAGAAAACCTTAACGTTAATGAATGATTATACTCAATATTGTTCACGCAGTACCGCACTCCTTATTGATCATACGCAACCCTTATCACGTTGTTAACACCTTGGGTCACGGGACAGTTGAATATTCTGTAGAGGATGCGAGTACGTGCGGCGATTATGACTGAAAGATACTTGAAAGATTATACGGCGATAAAAAAACACAATCAAAACAGTTACTATTCTTAAAGGCACCAATCTCAACAGATACATCGGCAGGTTATCTGACCACAGAACGGCTCGGAGTAAGGGCCTGCGACGGTGCTCCTTTTCCGAAGATCGTTATCTTATACCAAGTTTACTAATTGGGGACCAGATCACCTGATAAGGCTCCGGTGGGCCACCACTCCCCACGTGAGCGTGGCTCGGCGGAAGGAGGTGCCAAGAATCAGTTCGTATTGATGGATCTGTTGGGAATTTATGCGATTAAGAGTACAGCCCACTAAATATTAAAGATAAAAATTATGAATACTCTTATAAACGACGGATGGCCACCACTCGGTCTCGTTGTGATGCCTTCCCAGCCACGGATGACTTATGGGTTCGAGTGTGTTTGAGTGGTAAGAGTTGTCTTGAATAGTCAGTGTTCGGAGTCGATTCTTTATGTCAAACAGACGCCTGGTGGTCGTGTGGTGAGGGGGCGGTGCGCGTCATACGTATCAGGCGCTCCCCTGTCACCGTGGTGAATTGGCTCGGATGGCTGTTGATACGCTGTCGCAGTTCGGAACCCGGTCGGTAGGTGGCGCCCACAACTCGCTCGTAGCGTGCAGCGCGGGATCGTCGCCAAGTCGCGACGCTCACCACCGGCGGCAGCGGAGACCTCCGGCGGCAGCAGAGATTGACGAGCTGAAGATGAGTCGAGCCGACCCGCTGGTCGCAGCTCGCTCCTGAGTCGACCCTCCCGGTCGAGCTCGCTCCTGGGTCGGCCCGCTGGTCGCCCTCGCTCCTGAGTCGACTCTCTGGTCGCACTCCTGAGTGGACCCGCTGGTCGCTCTCCTGAGTGGACCCACTGGTCGCACTCGTTCCTGAGTCGACCCTCCCGGTCGAGCTTCTGAGTGGACCCTCCCGTCGCACTGGTTTCCAATGTTCAGGATCCGTTCCTTTATGCTGAAAAATCCCCCTGGATCCCGCCCCCAAGGCGGGGCTTCCGATTTTGCTGTGTCAGGATCTGTCCGTAGGCAGGTGTGTCCATGTGTGTGTCCGTATGTCCTTGTGTGCATCACTGACGGTATATTCCGTTGTCAACTCCCTCCATAAAACCCACGAGCAAACAACCAGATGTTACAAATTGTCTCGAAGTCGTCTCTCTGTCTGGGTGCAATTTATCTCTTGTCTGGCCTTCTTCATGAACCCAAAACACAGACGTTACAAATCGTCTCATAGGCGTCTTTGTTCGCGTTGCACCACCTGGAGGGAGGGGCAACGCTCTCTCCGACCCGGCGCACAAAGAAATGGTTAAAAAGTTTTAAGTTAACATTTGTCCCTTACTATTTCACAGTTATGATTCTGTATGTAACCTAAGGTCTGTCGTTTCCCATCGTGGTGCTTGGCTCCAGTGGAGGTGTCTCCCCGAGCGTATACACACTCCTATCCCGCGCTGCGGGGATACAAAGACGGCCGGGATCCCCCTTTCTCTCCGACCCTGGGTTTAACATCGTTTTTATTATGTATTATATTCCACCTGGTGGTGATTCATCCCGTTATCCTGGCTTTTCCATAAGTTTTACTTTTGTCTTTTTATGCATATACTTATTACTATAAATTTATTCCCGATATCTTAGGTTAAGGGGTAAGTTTCTTGATCCTAGGAATTCGTATTCCTTGGTGCCTGCATGGTTATATAAGCGGAATATAGTTTACGGTGAATAGCGTTAACATTGATGTTATGTGCGATATTATGTATTGTGATGTCTTTAACTTAACTTGTTTGTCAGAGCTTTACTGACACAAAGCTGTATTTCATAGCCGCAGTCTTTGCCCCACCCTATCTCTGCTCGCCGTTGTTGTTGCCTGCCGTTAATTCAAGGCCTCATTAATTTCCGTCACTCCTGAGTAGGTGAGGGCGGTTGAACCTTGGAGTCAGTTCTGGTTTTGTCTGCCTGCTTCTTCTTGTGTCCCCTGACCCCGGGAGTTATTATTCTACTTTATGGCCTGTCGAAGCCCCACTCGCTGTTGCTGGCTGGTGTTGTTCCCGGCTTTTTGCTTACGTTTGCAGTTCGCCGTGCTCTTAATTTCCTTC
Organism: Lethenteron camtschaticum; assembly: GCA_018977245.1. NCBI lineage: Eukaryota > Metazoa > Chordata > Hyperoartia > Petromyzontiformes > Petromyzontidae > Lethenteron > Lethenteron camtschaticum. The sequence continues at coordinate 8,911 of WFAB01003511.1, forward strand.
CCTCGTCAACCTTATATCGACTATTCGCTCCTGTCTGGGTGCGATTCAATTTTGACTTAGGAAGGTTCTGATTGTCATATGCTTCGGGTCGAGTTGTATAGAAAGTATTGAAGTATGGAAATAACATTTCATATTGACTTAATGATGGTGATGGTTCAGTAGGCGTAACTTGTGGCCTGGTTTAATTGGAGTGGGTGTGAATATCGATAACTTTAGCCTACCCTGTTGTTAAATTCCGACTTTAACGTTACTTTAATAGCAATACAGAATAATTGAGCTTTTTGTCTTAACTAGGCGAATGCGAACTTCTGGTGACCCCCGCAGCCTTGTTACTCAATTGGGTCTTGCCCGCCTTGAGAGATATACAACCCTCTTTTAAATCACCTCTCCCCCTGTCCAACCTTCTGCTCTGGGAGTGTTTATTCTTGATTCCAGGTCCAAGGCCCCCTCACATCCAGACGCGCAGGGTTGTTTACATCAGCTCCCCCCCTGTGCACGTGTTCTAACTAGCTCGGAATTCCTGAACACACAATCAGTGATGATTCCTGGCTTCTGTGGTTGTGATTTAGACAAAGGCGCCTCTGTTTTCTTCCATTGCCTCTGAGTCGACACTGCCCTATTATTTGCCCATGTGCTGAGGTCATAGAATTCGTTTTGACTTCAGTAATATTAACATTCAGTATTGGATTAGCAAATGGGCAATGGTTCATTGATGTAGCTCGCAGCCTGGTCTCCAATTTGAGCGAGCGCGAGGATCGATAATTTAGCCTACTCTGTTGTTGAATTTCGAATTTTGACGTTACTTTAAAACCATGCAGGATGATTGGGCTTTTGCCTTAACTATGTCTGGCTGACACTCCCACTGTCTCTGCCGCCTGCACGGGTGACATGTGCCCGCCCATCAGGCCCCATCTTCCCTTGAAGCAAGGCTGTAAACCCTGCCATCCTAGCCCTCCTCCGGTTCACCACCCAACAACACCTGGTGCCTTGCAGTCCGCTGCGCTTGGCGTGTCTCACTCATCAAAAAAACAAGCAAAAAGATAATATATAAAATCATCAAATATTATTAATCTCAATCATGGAAGAAGGGTTAGGACACAACAGTGTCGCTACAGTTCTCTGCATTGTGTTAAAAAACAGTGGCGCTATAACTCTCCAAATACCATTAACACTGAACCGCTCGCATGTTCTGAGATTGGGCGGTGAATGGGACTCCACCACCCTGCAACTTGGAGACATCTCAGACACGGGAACAGGTTAAATGCCTCAGCAGCTGCAAGCGCCTTGCGTCACTCACACCTCGTCTCAACAATCCCAGTGCCTGCTGCTGCAGGTTTACGCGCGAGTCTGCCAGCGCGGCAGTGGTGTTGCGATATGGTTTTTCTCGATGAAGTACATTGTGAGAAGTTTCATGTGCCAGTGCACACACAACCTCTGTTTTGCGTGACCTCACGGGGGATCTTGAGGGTCCACTGCGAAACAAACGGTGCCATCTTCCTTCGGTCGGTAAAAACCCCCGTGATTAACCAGGGCGGTCCATGGGCTTGAAGCGCGAAAATCTGCAAGCAACGGAAAATGCGCTGCTGGTGCTGCTGAGCCATGTCACCTTGTGTTGACATTGCGAGGATGTTTTTTTCGTCTGCATTCTTGAAACCAAGCTTTCTTGATTTGTTTTACAGTTGGCTTTAGACGGCTGCAGCGTTGGTTTAAATCACGGCGCGCTCCAGTTATGTGTCGGTATGAAGGTGTGTTCACGTTTTCATTGCACGCCTGCATCTCCGTTATGAAGGGGAGGATAAATGGTTTTAAACCAACGAAAGTCGCACAAGTTGAGTTCTACACTTTTGTGACAACGTGCGACAGCAGTCGCTTCCACGGTGCATCGACTGATCCTCTATTAATATCGATTCTGCGAAATCCGCTTTCGAGGGCCGTTCTCTCAAGCGCACTGCGATAAACGCCGTTGGCTACGTACGACGTGAAACAAGTTGAACATCCACACGAGACCCGCTTAAAGCCGTGCGGTGGTAGCGGCAGCAATGGCGTCGTCACCAGCAGTTGCAGAACGCGGCAAACAACATCCGTATGCAGCGACACACTCGGAGAGACAGGGAAGTAGGAGGCACTCTGTTTATTAGCAGCCTTCACGAGCTACAAGGGGCAACAACAACAACAACAACACACCCCCAGTCAGGATGGCCGGCAGACCGCGGACTGACGACGCCCGAGAAGGTGAAGACATCGACGAGACTCCATCAGCACGACGGGGGGATCCCACTCTAAGCGACAGCCCGAGCTTCCGTTCTGGGTCCACTTTTATCCTCCGGCCACGCCCCCTTCTAGACGTACCAGCGGGTTCCCGGGCTCACCTCACGTGCCCCCCCCCCCCCCCCTGTCACCTTTCCCGACACCCCTCTCTCTGACTTGTCACGTGACCTGCGACAGGCAGGGCTGCTGTTGCTGCTGCTGCAACTGCAGATTCTCCCCCTTCTCTGGCAGCAACCCGCGCTGTGCTACGTAGTGACCCGTTCCATGTCAATGCACTTTTCTAATACATTAACGCCCCTGCATGCACCCCCCCCCCACCGCCTCGGTCCCTCTAACTGTAGGCGCACAGTGATTGCATCACCTTTCTCTATTCAAGACGGGAAACAGGTTGGAATGTTGAGACGATGCGCAAACGACGAGCTCGATTGCGAACGTGGCGGGCGTTTGCTCTCCCAACACGCAACTGGACGGGGGGGCTGAAGCAGTGACAAGTTGGCACATGACGTTCGCGTGACAACCTTACCGATCGTCCGCGTGGGGCGGATGTGGGGTGCACAACACACATTGTGGCATTTTACCAAGCCAAAGGAGGTTTTTTTTAAATCACGAGTAGTAAATGATTCGATACGGAAATGTTCTTGTGAATCGACAGGAGATCGTCTGCACGGGGAAGAAGATGTGGCACCCCCCACCACGTGCCATCTACTGCTTCCAAGATTGTGAGGTAAGAACCCTTTGTGTGTACGTACCACCTACGTATGTTTAACTACTTTCCTTTGCTCGCAACTCTAACACAAAACAACTTTAAGGGCCGAGCTTCAAGTGTTGCCAGCCATTTGAAGTAAAGTACGATGCTCCGTTTTCACCTTGCACGTGAACTGAAGCAAATATTCAAACAGCTTGAAATATATCGTTTGTGTGTATATGCAGTACACATGTTAGTGGGAGTGGTAGTGTAGTGTGTGTATATGCAGTACACAGGTTAGTGGGAGTGTAGTGTAGTGTGTGATACAGTACACAGGGTAGTGGGAGTGGTAGTGTAGTGTGTGTATGCAGTACACATGTTAGTGGGAGTGGTAGTGTAGTGTGTGTATACAGTACACATGTTAGTGGTAGTGTAGTGTGTGTATACAGTACACAGGTAGTGGGAGTGGTAGTGTAGTGTGTGTATATGCAGCACACATGTTAGTGGGAGTGGTAGTGTAGTGTGTGTATATGCAGTACACAGGTTAGTGGGAGTGTAGTGTAGTGTGTGTATACAGTACACAGGGTAGTGGGAGTGGTAGTGTAGTGTGTGTATGCAGTACACATGTTAGTGGGAGTGGTAGTGTAGTGTGTGTATACAGTACACATTGTTAGTGGTAGTGTAGTGTGTGTGTATACAGTACAGGGTAGTGGGAGTGGTAGTGTAGTGTGTGTATGCAGTACACATGTTAGTGGGAGTGGTAGTGTAGTGTGTGTATACAGTACACAGGTTAGTGTAGTGTAGTGTGTGTGTACAGTACACACGTTAGTGGTAGTGTAGTGTGTGTACAGTACACACGTTAGTGGGAGTGTAGTGTGTGTATACAGTACACCAGGGTAGTGGGAGTGGTAGTGTAGTGTGTGTATACAGTACACAGGGTAGTGGGAGTGGTAGTGGTGTGTGTGTATACAGTACACAGGTTAGTGGTGTGTGTGTGTATACAGTACACAGGGTAGTGGTGTGTGTGTGTGTATACAGTACACAGGGTAGTGGTAGTGTAGTGGTGTGTGTGTGTATACAGTACACAGGGTAGTGGTAGTGTAGTGTGTGTATACAGTACACCAGGGGTAGTGGTAGTGTAGTATGTGTATACAGTACACAGGTTAGTGGGAGTGGTAGTGTAGTGTGTGTATACATAACATGTTAGTGGGAGGTGGTAGTGTAGTGGTATAAGTACACATGTTAGTGGGGAGTGGTAGTGTAGTGTGTGTGTACAGTACACATGTAGTGGGAGTGGTAGTGTAGTGTGTGTATACATACACAGGTAGTGGGGAGTGGTAGTGTAGTGTGTGTATACAGTACACATGTTAGTGGGTAGTGGTAGTGTGTGTATAAGTAACAGGCTGTAGTGGTAGTGTAGTGTGTTATACAGTACACATGTTAAGTGGTAGTGTAGTGTGTGTAACAGTAACAGTGTTAGTGGTAGTGTAGTGTGTGTTACAGTACACACGTTAGTGGTAGTGTAGTGTGTGTACAGTAACACGTTAGTGGAGTGTAGTGTGTGTACAGTACACGGTTAGTGGGGAGTGGTAGTGTGTGTATACAGTACACAGGTTAGTGGTAGTGTAGTGTGTGTATACAGTACACATGTTAGTGGTAGTGTAGTGTGTGTATACAGTACACAGGTTAGTGGGGAGTGTAGTGTAGTGTGTGTATACAGTACACAGGTTAGTGGGAGTGTAGTGTAGTGTGTGTGTATACAGTACACAGGTTAGTGGTAGTGTAGTGTGTGTGTATACAGTACACAGGTAGTGGAGTGTAGTGTGTGTGTACAGTACACAGGTAGTGGGAGTGGTAGTGTGTGTATACAGTACACAGGGTAGTGGAGTGTAGTGTGTGTATACAGTACACAGGGTAGTGGAGTGGTAGTGTAGTGTGTATACAGTACACAGGTTAGTGGGAGTGTAGTGTGTGTATACAGTACACAGGGTAGTGGGAGTGTAGTGTGTGTATACAGTACACAGGTTAGTGGTAGTGTAGTGTGTGTATACAGTACACAGGTTAGTGGTAGTGTAGTGTGTGTATACAGTACACAGGTTAGTGGGTGGTAGTGTAGTGTGTGTATACAGTACACAGGTTAGTGGAGTGGTAGTGTAGTGTGTGTATACAGTACACAGGTAGTGGGAGTGGTAGTGTAGTGTGTGTATACAGTACACAGGTAGTGGGAGTGTAGTGTGTGTACAGTACACAGGTTAGTGGGAGTGGTAGTGTAGTGTGTGTATACAGTACACAGGGTAGTGGTAGTGTAGTATGTGTGTATACAGTACACAGGTTAGTGGGAGTGGTAGTGTAGTGTGTGTATACAGTACACAGGTTAGTGGTAGTGTAGTGTGTGTATACAGTACAGGTTAGTGGGAGTGGTAGTGTAGTGTGTGTATACAGTACACATTAGTGGTAGTGTAGTGTGTGTACAGTACACAGTTAGTGGTAGTGTAGTGTGTGTGTACAGTACACAGGTTAGTGGGAGTGGTAGTGTAGTGTGTATACAGTACACAGGTTAGTGGGAGTGTAGTGTAGTGTGTGTACAGTACACAGGTTAGTGGGAGTGGTAGTGTAGTGTGTGTATACAGTACACAGGTTAGTGGTAGTGTAGTGTGTGTATACAGTACACGTTAGTGGGAGTGTAGTGTAGTGTGTGTATACAGTACACAGGTTAGTGGGAGTGGTAGTGTAGTGTGTGTATACAGTACACAGTTAGTGGGAGTGTAGTGTGTATACAGTACACAGGTTAGTGGGGAGTGGTAGTGTAGTGTGTGTACAGTACACATGTTAGTGGGAGTGGTAGTGTAGTGTGTGTATACAGTACACAGGTTAGTGGGAGTGGTAGTGTAGTGTGTGTATACAGTACACAGGTAGTGGGGAGTGGTAGTGTAGTGTGTGTATACAGTACACATGTTAGTGGTAGTGTAGTGTGTGTATACAGTACACAGGTTAGTGGGGAGTGGTAGTGTAGTGTGTGTATACAGTACACATGTTAGTGGTAGTGTAGTGTGTGTATACAGTACACAGGTTAGTGGGGAGTGGTAGTGTAGTGTGTGTATACAGTACACAGGTTAGTGGTAGTGTAGTGTGTGTATACAGTACACAGGTTAGTGGGGAGTGGTAGTGTAGTGTGTGTATACAGTACACAGGTTAGTGGGGAGTGTAGTGTAGTGTGTGTGTACAGTACACAGGTTAGTGGTAGTGTAGGGTGTGGTTGTGTACAGTACACAGGTTAGTGGGAGTGGTAGTGTAGTGTGTGTACAGTACACAGGGTAGTGGAGTGGTAGTGTGTGGTTATACAGTACACAGGGAGTGGTGAGTGGTAGTGTGTAGTAGTAGTGTAAGACACAGGTAGTGGGGTGTAGTAGTGTGGTATACAGTACACACGGTTAGTGGGAGTGTTAGTGTGTGTATACAGTACACAGGGTTGATGGGTGAGATGATAGTGTGTGTAATACAGTACACA
>WFAB01003512.1:0-15369 GCA_018977245.1 Lethenteron camtschaticum
TACACACACATACAGCAGAACCAGTCTACCAGCCCTCCTGAATGCCACAGAGATCCAGGCGGTACCGGTCCAGCTCCCGACAGAGAAGTGGCAGCCTCTCTGCCACACACACAAAAACCAGTCCACCGGACCTCCTGAATGCCACAGAGATCCAGGCAGTACCGGTCCAGCTCCCGACGGGCAATTATCAGCCTCTCCGTTCCTCCACAACGAGCGTTCAAACGACGCCTGCAGGCAAACTCGCTGTGGCTTATTTTTGTTTTTGCCGTCTTCCAGAGGTCGCAACCGGGTACCCGATACCCGTACCCTACCTGGTGCCGGGTACGGGTACGGGTAGGCCGTGAGTCACTGGTGAGTCACCGTTTGTCACTCATTCCCAATGTCTTGTCTCTTCTCACAATTCAAGTTCCTAGAATCAACCCACCCGCGCCTGCAACATGGCTTCATCCCAGAGGTCGCAATCCGTACCCTACCCGTACCGGCCGGGTACGGGTAGGGTACGGGTACGGCCGGGTACGGGTACCCGTTTGCGACCCTGGTGCGGCCGGGTACGGGTACGGGTAAGGAATCAAAACCCGTTTGCGACCTCTGCCGTCTTCTGAGGTCAACCCCGGAGGGAGTTTACGGGGGGGCCTCAGTCTCCTGGGCTTCCGGCAGAAGTGGGATTTGTGCCAGGAGATGTCATGGACAACATTCCGCCCCTCCCTCGCTCTCCCATCGCATTGAGCACCACAGTGGCGTTACCGACGTCCGGTATATCACCACACGGAGGCAGCAGAGGTTGATGTTGCAGGACCACGCTTGCCATCACCACCATTGGCAGAACCACCATCACCACCATCACCACCACCACCATCACCACTATTAACACCACGCTCACCACCACGCTTACCATCATCACCACCACCACCACCACGCTTGCCATCACCACCATTGGCAGAACCACCATCACCACCATCACCACCACCACGATTACCACCATCACCACCATCACCACCACCACGATTACCACCATCACCACCACACCACCACCACCACGCTCATCTGCACCACCACCACCACGCTCACCACCACCACCACCACCACGCTCATCTGCAACCACTGCCACCACGCTTACCATCACCACCACTACCATGCTTACCATCACCACCACCACGATGTCGGGAGCTGGACCAGTACCGCCTGGATCTCTGCTCACCACCACGCTCATCACCACCACCATCACCACCACCACTACCATGCTTACCATCACCACCACTACGCTTACCATCACCATCACCACAACCACCACGATTAGCACCATTACCACCACGCTCACCACAACGCTCACCATCACCACCACCACTACCACGCTTACCACCACCACCACCACGCTCACCACCATCACGCTCACCACCACCACGCTCACCACCACCCATACCATGAGTGTGAGGATGATGATCATCAGGGTCATCATCGTCGTCGTGTTGATCATCATGATCAGCATCATCAGGATGGTGATCAGCATCATCAGGATGATTGCATCTCATTATCATCAGGATGATTGTATCTCATCATCAGGATGATTGTATCTCATCATCATCAGGATGATTGCATCTCATTATCATCAGGATGATTGCATCATCATCATCAGGAGGATGAGCATCTCATCATCAGGATGATTGCATCTCATCATCAGGATGATTGCATCTCATCATCATCAGGAGGATGATTGCATCTCATCATCAGGATGATTGCATCTCATCATCATCAGGATGATNGCATCTCATCATCATCATGATGATTGCATCTCAACATCATCAGGATGATTGCATCCACATCCAGGAGGATTTGCATCTCATCATCAGGATGATTGCTCTCAACATCATCAGGATGTTGTCAGCATCATCAGGATGATTGCATCTCTCATCATCAGGATGCTGATGATGATCATCATCATCATCATGATGATTGCATCTCAACATCATCAGGATGATTGCATCTCATCATCATCAGGAGGATGATTGCACCATCATCAGGATGATCATCTCAACTCTCAGGATGACCAGCATCATCAGGATGATTGCATCCATCATCATCAGGATGCTGATGATGATCATCATCATCATCAGGATGAGCATCTCAGCATCATCAGGATGCTGATGATGATCATCATCATCATCAGGATGATTGCTGAGCATCATCAGGATGATGATCATCATCAGCATCATCAGGATGATTGCATCTCATCATCATCAGGATGATAACATCATCGCATCATCAGGATGATTGCATCTCATCATCATCAGGATGATTCATCAGCATCATCAGGATGATTGCATCTCATCATCATCAGGATGATGATGATGATCATCATCATCATCAGGATGATTGCATCTCAGCATCATCAGGATCATGATCATCATCATCAGGATGATTGCTGAGCATCATCAGGATGATGATCATCATCAGCATCATCAGGATGATTGCATCTCATCATCATCAGGATGATCATCATCATCAGCATCATCAGGATGATTGCATCTCATCATCACCACCGTCGTGAAGACCACAATGACCACGACCACCACGACGACCACCACGACTCCCACCTGCAGGACGCGCTTGGTGAGTCCGTCTTCTGTGCGAGCTGTTTCAGGTCTTTGGCGTCGGGGTTGTGGTTGAGTGCGAAGTAGGACTTCATGGTGCGCAGCTGGTGGTGCTTGAACGACGTCCGCATCCGTTTCGACTTCTGCGACGAACTCTGGAAGGATGATGCCGCTCCGTCTCGGCCGCTCTGCAGGTCGGCCCCCCCTCGTCGTTCTCGTTGGTACAGCCCAACGCTGTGGGGGGGAGGGTGGGGAGGTGGGAGGGTGGTGGGGAGGGTGGGGAGGGTGGGGAGGTGGGGGGTGAAGGGTTAAGTCAATGGAGAGAGGTGGGTTTGTGGGCTGTGGCATTCGTGTCGCAGTGATTGGTGGGGGTGGGGTGGGGTGTACCATTCGTGTCACATTGATNGGGGTGGAACTCTAGGTAAGTCTATGAGAGGGGGGGGGTGGGTTGTACCATTCGTGTCACATTGATGGGGGTGGAACTCTAGGTAAGTCTATGAGACGGGGGGGGGTGGGTTGTACCATTCGTGTCACATTGATGGGGGTGGAACTCTAGGTAAGTCTATGAGAGTGTGGGGGGGGGGGGGGTGTACCATTCGTGTCACATTGATGGGGGTGGAACTCTAGGTAAGTCTATGAGAGGACGGGGGGGGGGTGGGTTGTACCATTCGTGTCACATTGATGGGGGGGAACTCTAGGTAAGTCTATGAGAGACGGGGGGGGGGGTGGGTTGTACCATTCGTGTCACATTGATGGGGGTGGAACTCTAGGTAAGTCTATGAGAGTGTGGGGGGGGGGGGTGTACCATTCGTGTCACATTGATGGGGGTGGAACTCTAGGTAAGTCTATGAGAGGACGGGGGGGGGTGGGTTGTACCATTCGTGTCACATTGATGGGGGGGAACTCTAGGTAAGTCTATGAGAGGACGGGGGGGGGGTGGGTTGTACCATTCGTGTCACATTGATGGGGGGGAACTCTAGGTAAGTCTATGAGANGTGTGGGGGGGGGGTGTACCATTCGTGTCACATTGATGGGGGTGGAACTCTAGGTAAGTCTATGAGAGGGGGGGGGGGGGTTGTACCATTCGTGTCACATTGATGGGGGTGGAACTCTAGGTAAGTCTATGAGACGGGGGGGGGGGGGGGTTGTACCATTCGTGTCACATTGATGGGGGTGGAACTCTAGGTAAGTCTATGAGAGGGGGGGGGGGGGGGTGTACCATTCGTGTCACATTGATGGGGGGGAACTCTAGGTAAGTCTATGAGANGTNGGGGGGGGGGGGGTGTACCATTCGTGTCACATTGATGGGGGGGAACTCTAGGTAAGTCTATGAGAGGGGGGGGGGGGGTTGTACCATTCGTGTCACATTGATGGGGGGGAACTCTAGGTAAGTCTATGAGAGGGGGGGGGGGGGGGGTTGTACCATTTGTGTCACATTGATGGGGGTGGAACTCTAGGTAAGTCTGTGACACATTGTGGGTGGGGGGGGGGGGGTTGTACCAATCGTGTCACATTGATGGGGGGGGAACTCTAGGTAAGTCTATGAGAGGGGGGGGGTGTACCATTAGTGTCACATTGATGGTGGGGGGGGGTGGGTTGTACCAATCGTGTCACATTGATGGGGGGGAACTCTAGGTAAGTCTATGAGAGGTGGGGGGGGGGGTGGGTTGTACCATTCGTGTCACATTGATGGGGGGGAACTCTAGGTAAGTCTATGAGAGGTGGGGGGGGGGGGTGGTGGGTTGTACCATTCGTGTCACATTGATGGGGGGGAACTCTAGGTAAGTCTATGAGAGGGGGGGGGGGGGGTGGGTTGTACCATTCGTGTCACATTGATGGGGGGGGAACTCTAGGTAAGTCTATGAGACGGGGGGGGGGGGGGGTGGGTTGTACCATTCGTGTCACATTGATGGGGTGGAATTCTAGGTAAGTCTGTTCCAGGTGTTTAGCGTACTTCCCGAACATGCAACAAACTTGAAATTTGCCGCGTGCGTAGTTTCCAGACTGTACACGATGCAGAAAGTATAAAAATAGACTTTTGTATTTTGGGGGTGGGGAGGAGGGCAATAATGGATATAATATTTTGCACGGCAAGTGAGCGGTGACGTCACATCCTTCACGCGACGTCACATCCTTGACGTGACGTCACACCCTTCACGTGACGTCACATCCTTGACGTGACGTCACACCCTTCACGTGACGTCATATCCTTGACGTGACGTCACATCCTTGACGTGACGTCACATCCTTGACGTGACGCCACATCCGTCATGTGACGCCACATCCGTCATGTGACGTCGCACCCTTGATGTGACCTCGCATCCTTCATGTGACGTCGCATCCTTGACGTGACGTCACACCCTTGACGTGACGTCACACCCTTGACGTGACGTCACATCCCCCCCCCCCACCCCCCCACCCTCCACGTAGGCCACGTGTGAATGGATGGTCGCATCCGAATGATGTGAGCGAGTGGCTGATGTTGATCGTAAACGCGGAATTTGGGAGGAGTATCCGGAGACAAATCAACGCAGCGACCACCACGGGAGAGAGACACAGAGAGACTGAGAGAGAGATACACGGTGAGAGAGAGACAGAGAGAGAGAGAGAGACGACAGAGAGACNGAGAGAGACACAGAGAGAGAGAGACACAGACAGAGAGAGAGAGNGAGAGAGGAGAGAGACACAGAGAGAGAGACACACAGAGAGAGACAGAGACACAGAGACACAGNCAGAGACAGAGACACACAGAGAGACACNGAGAGAGAGACAGAGAGAGACAGAGACAGACAGAGAGAGACAGAGACAGAGAGAGACACACACATAGACACAGAGACACNGAGAGAGAGNGAGAGAGCAGAGAGGCACAGAGGAGAGAGACACAGATACNGAGAGAGACAGAGACACAGAGAGAGACACAGAGNGAGACNCAGAGTATAGACGCAGAGAGAGACACAGAGAGAGACACACAGAGAGACGCAGAGAGAGACACAGAGAGAGACAGAGATAGAGAGAGAGACACAGAGAGAGACACACAGAGAGACGCAGAGAGAGACACAGAGAGAGACGCAGAAGAAAGACACAGAGACACACAGAGAGACACAGAGAGAGACACAGAGAGAGACGCAGAGACACAGAGACACACAGAGAGACACAGAGAGAGACACAGAGACGCAGAGACACAGAGACACACAGGTAGAGAGAGACACAGAGAGAGACACAGAGAGAGACGCAGAGAGAGACGCAGAGAGACACACAGAGAGACACAGAGAGAGACACTGAGAGAGAGACACAGAGAGAGACGCAGAGAGAGAGAGAGAGACACAGAGAGACAGAGAGACACAGAGAGACACGAGAGAGAGACAGAGAGAGACGCAGAGACAGAGAGAGACACACAGAGAGACACAGAGAGAGACACAGAGAGAGACACAGAGAGAGACGCAGAGAGAGACGCNGAGAGAGACACAGAGAGAGACGCAGAGAGAGACGCAGAGAGACAGAGAGAGACAGACACAGAGAGGCAGAGAGAGCAGAGAGAGACACAGAGAGAGAGAGACGCAGAGAGAGACACAGAGAGAGACATAGAGACACAGAGAGACACAAAGAGAGAGACACAGAGAGAGACACACAGAGAGAGAGAGACACAGAGAGAGAGAGAGATACAGAGAGAGACACAGAGAGACAGAGAGAGACACAGAGAGAGACAGAGAGAGACACAGAGAGAGACGCAGAGAGAGACACACAGAGAGACACAGAGAGACGCAGAGAGACACAGAGAGACACACAGAGAGACAGAGAGAGACACAGAGAGAGAGGACACAGAGAGAGACACAGAGAGAGACACAGAGAGAGAGACACAGAGAGACAGAGAGACACAGAGAGAGACACAGAGAGAGACGCAGAGAGACGCAGAGAGAGACACACAGAGAGACACAGAGAGAGACGNAGAGAGACACACAGAAAGACACACAGAGAGACACACAGAGAGACACACACAGAGAGAGACACAGAGAGACACAGAGAGAGACGCAGAGAGAGAGACACACAGAAAGACACAGAGACACACAGAAGACACACAGAGAGACGCAGAGAGAGACACACAGAGACACAGAGAGAGACGCAGAGAGAGACACACAGAGAGGCAGAGAGACAGAGAGAGACACAGAGAGACACAGAGAGAGACAGAGAGACACACAGAGAGNCAGAGAGAGACACAGAGAGAGACAGAGAGACACAGAGAGAGACGCAGAGAGACACAGAGAGAGACACAGAGAGAGACGCAGAGACAGAGAGACACAGAGAGACACAGAGAGAGACACACAGAGAGACACACNGAGGAGAGAGACACACAGAGAGACACAGAGAGAGACGCAGAGAGAGACACACAGAGACACAGAGAGAGACGCAGAGAGAGACACAGAGAGAGACACAGAGAGAGAGACGCAGACTCCAACTCTACAGCAGGCATCATCAGGATCCGGGATGGAACCCACGACCTCCTGTAGACCAGGCGAGGTAGTTAACATCTCTCATGGTCCGCGATCGAACCCACGACCTCCTGCGTACCAGGCGAGGTAGTCAACATCTCACAGGGTCCGGGATCGAACCCACGACCTCCTGTAGACCAGGCGAGGTAGTCAACATCTCACAGGGCCCGGGATCGAACCCACGACCTCCTGTAGACCAGGCGAGGTAGTTAAAACTTCACAGGGTCCGGGATCGAACCCACGACCTCCGCGTACCAGGCGAGGTAGTCAACATCTTACAGATCTGGGATCGAACCCACGACCTCCTGTAGACCAGGCGAGTAGTCCACATCTCTCAGGGTCCGCGATCGAACCCACGACCTCCTGTAGACCAGGCGAGGTAGTCAACATCTCTCAGGATCCGGGATCGAACCCACGACCTCCTGTAGACCAGGCGAGGTAGTCAACATCTCGCAGGGTCTGGGATCGAACCCACGGCTTCCTGTATACCAGGCGATGTAGTCAACATCTCATGGTCCGCGATCGAACCACGACCTCCTGCGTACCAGGCGAGGTAGTCAACATCTCACAGGGTCCGGGATGGAACCCACGACCTCCTGTAGACCAGGCGAGCTAGTCAACATCTCACAGGGCCCGGGATCGAACCCACGACCTCCTGTAGACCAGGCGAGGTAGTCAACATCTCTCAGGATCCGGGATCGAACCCACGACCTCCTGTATACCAGGCGAGGTAGTCAACATCTCGCAGGGTCTGGGATCGAACCCACGACCTCCTGTAGACCAGGCGAGGTAGTCAACATCTCTCAGGATCCGGGATCGAACCCACGACCTCCTGTATACCAGGCGAGGTAGTCAACATCTCGCAGGGTCTGGGATCGAACCCACGACCTCCTGTATACCAGGCGAGGTAGTCAACATCTCACAGGGTCGGGATCTAACCCACGACCTCCTGTAGACCAGGCGAGGTAGTCAACATCTCGCAGGGTCTGGGATGAACCCACGACCTCCTGTAGACCAGGCGAGGTAGTCAACATCTTACAGGGTCCGGGATCGAACCCACGACCTCCTGTAGACCAGGCGAGGTAGTCAGCATCTCACAGGGTCCGGGATCGAACCCACGACCTCCTGTATACCAGGCGAGGTAGTCAACATCTCACAGGGTCCGGGATCGAACCCACGACCTCCTGTAGACCAGGCGAGGTAGTCAACATCTCTGAGCCACCTGCATCTGACCGATGGCGGCCGATGTACCGCCAAATCGCGGGNTTTAGCCGCCCGCGTCTCCGCTCGTTGTTGTGAGCGTCACTCCCCCGCCCTCCTGTTGCCCAGGCGGGGTGACTGCCTCCAGCTGCCCAGGCCTCAAGGTGCACCTAGCCTGGCACCTGCCTAGGCTAACACACACAGCAGACACACGCAGAGATTGGCAAAGGTCCTTCGTAGCGAGTAGCAGCGCCTATGAAGGCTCCGGCACTGAGGCACACACAGACACACACCAGGACACACACTCACACAACACACATAGATACACAGACACACACACACTGAAACACACACACAGAGACACCCACAGAGACACACACAGACACACACTCACACAGACACACACAGACACACAGACACACACACACTGACACACACACAGAAACACCACAGAGACCAGACACCACACACAAACACACACAGACACACACACACCGATACACATACACACGACACACAGACAGACACAGATACACACAGACACACCCACACACAGACACACACACAGACACACACGAGATACAGACACACACAGAGACACACACAGACACAAACACAGAGACACACGCCAGACACACACAATCACAAAGAAACACATCGACACACACGACAGACATAGATACACACAGACACACACACACAGATACACTGACAAATACACACAGACACACACTATACCAGAGACGCACACACACACACACACAGACACACACACACACACACACACAGTACACACACACACNGACACACACACACACAGACACACACACACACACACNCACACACACACGCATATACACACACACACAGCACACACACAGNCACACACACACACACACACACACACACACACAGACACACACACCNCNTAACAGAGACACACACACACNCACACACACACACAGACACACACACACACACAGACACAGACACACACCACACACACACACACTAGACACACACACACAGNCACACACACACATAGACACACACAGNCACACACACACAGACACACAGACACACACACACAGACACACACACACACAGACACACACACAGACACACACACAGACACACACACAGACACACACACATAGACACACACACACAGACACACACACAGACACACACACAGACACACACACAGACACACACACACACAGACACACACAGCACACACACAGACACACACACACACACAGACACCACTACAGACACACACACACACACACAGATACACACACACACCCGTATAGATACACACACACACACACACACACACAGCGCACACACACACACAGACACACACACATAGACACACACACAGTACACACACACACACAGACACACACACAGACACACACACATAGACACACACACAAGACACACACACACACAGACACACACACATAGACTCACACACACACACACAGACACACACACNGACACACACACAGACACACAGACACACACACACACAGACACACACACACATAGACACACACACACACAGACACACACATACAGACACACACAGACACACACACACAGACACACATACCCACACACGCGCACGCGGGAGACAAAGCGGGCGAGTGTGGGGGGAGGGGCTAGGGGGGTGAGGGGGTGAGGGGGGAGGGGCCGGGGGGTGAGTGGGAGAGTGGGTGAGTGGGTGAGTGGGTGGGTAAGTGGGTGGGTGAGTGGGTGAGTGGGTGAGTGGGTGGTGAGTGAGTGAGTGTGTTGAGTGGTGGGTGAGNGAGTGGTGAGTGAGTGAGTGGGTGAGTGGTGGGTGGGTGGGTGGTGAGTGAGTGAGTGGGTGGGTGGGTGAGTGAGTGGGTGGGTGGGTGAGTGGGTTGGTGGCGTGAGTGAGTGTGTGAGTGAGTGAGTGGGTGGGTGGGTGGGTGAGTGAGTGGGTGGGTGGGTGAGTGGGTTGGTGGGTGAGTGAGTGTGTGAGTGAGTGAGTGTGTGAGTGAGTGGGGGGGAGTGGGTGAGTGGTGGCGAGTGAGTGGGTGGGGGGGTGAGTGGTGAGTGGGTGGGTGAGTGTGTGGGTGAGTGGGTGAGTTGGCGAGTGAGTGGGTGGGGGGTGAGTGGGTGAGTGGGTGGGTGAGTGGGTGGGTGAGTGGGTGAGTTGGCGAGTGAGTAGGTGGGGGAGGGATGAGTGGGTGAGTGAGTGAGTGGTGGGTGGGTGGGGGATGAGTGAGTGGGTGGGTGGGTGAGTGAGTGGGTGGGTGGGTNGGTGAGTGAGTGAGTGGGTGGGTGAGTGGGTTGGTGGGTGAGTGAGTGTGTGAGTGAGTGAGTGGGGGGGTGAGTGGGTGTGTGAGTGGGTGAGTTGGCGAGTGAGTGGGGGATGAGTGGGTGGGTGGGTGGGTGAGTGAGTGGGTGAGTGGGTGGGTGAGTGAGTGGATGAGTGAGTGGGTGAGTGGGTGAGTTGGCGAGTGAGTGGGTGGGGGGGGGGATGAGTGGGTGAGTGAGTGGGGGCGAGTTAGAGATTAGAATTAAGGCGCCGGAAAAACGAAGTCCTTTATGTGAACAACTCTCCCGCAGAGAGAGACACAGAGGGGGAAGTAGAGGGGGGGGAGACGGGGAGAGAGGGGGGGCATCACCACCACAACAACAACGTTTATACGCCACCACGGCGCTTGTGCCAGGCTAGGTGCACGAGGAGGAGGTCACGGGACAGACCCTGAAGGTGCCATGGTTGACTGCTGTGCCAGGCTAGGTGCACGAGGAGGAGGTCACGGGACAGACCCAGCAGGTGTCATGGGTTGACTGCTGTGCCAGGCTAGGTGCAGGAGGAGGTCACGAGACAGACCCAGCAGGTGCATGGGTTGACTGCTGTGCCAGGCTAGGTGCAGGAGGAGGTCACGGGACAGACCCAGCAGGTGCAATGAGTTGACTGCTGTGCCAGGCTAGGTGCAGGAGGAGGAGTCACGGGACAGACCCAGCAGATGCCATGGGTTGCCAACTTGCTGTGCTTTAGCCACTCGGCGCTCCGCTCGTTGTTGTGAGCGTCGCTCCTCCGCCCTCCGTTGTTGTTGGAGGGCGACTGCCTCCAACTGCCCAGTAGCGTCCTTCACGAGCCTCCTCCACTGAGGCCGATCTTGACACCGCGGGTACCGGTCATCGGCAAGTCCACTCAGCTCCACGTCCTCCTTACCCATCACTCCATCTCTTCTCTAGCCCGTGCCGCGCCCGCTTAGCCCCCTCGATCCGGCCGAACAAAAGCTGTCTAGGCATGCGGTGGCTGGGCATGCGGGCTACATGACCCAGCCAACGCAGCCTTGCCTGCCGGAGGAGCTCACCGATGGACTTTCCAGATCTTTCAAGGATTTGTGAGCTCCTCACACAATACAGCCTGCGGGTTAAACCCAGGATTGATCGTAGGCAGGCCAGAGACCCANACTCACAGACCCATACTCATAGAGACCCATACACACAGAAACCCATACTCATAGAGACCCATACTCATAGAGACCCATACTCACAGAGACACAGAGACCCATACTCATAGAGACACACTCATAGAGACACAGAGACCCATACTCACAGAGACCCATACTCATAGAGACCCATACTCCTAGACACCCACAGAGACTCACATAAACCCACACAGACTCATAGACACCCACAGAGACTCACAGAGACCAACACAAACCCATAGAGACCCACAGAGACCCATACTCATAGAGACCCATACTCACAGAGACCCATACTCAGAGACCCATACTCACAGAGACCCATGTTCACTCACAGAGACCCATACTCACAGAGACCCATACTCACAGAGACCCATACTCACAGAGACCCACACTCACAGAGACCCATACTCACAGAGACCCATACTCACAGAGACCCACACAGCCAACGAACTCTAAACGAGTGGCGATGTTGATTCTAAACGTGGAGGGGAAATCCGGAGGAGGACCCAGAGACAAAAATCTATGCAGCGACCACCACGGGGAGAGACTCAACATCTGACAGCAGCAGCAGCGAACCCACGACCTCCTGTAGACCAGGCGAGGTAGTCAACATCTCACAGGGTCCAGAATCGAACCCACGACCTCCTGTAGACCAGGCGAGGTAGTCAACATCTCACAGGGTCCGGGATCGAACCCACGACTCCTGTAGACCAGGCGAGGTAGTCAACATCTCACAGGATCCGGGATCGAACCCACGACCTCCTGTAGACCAGGCCAGGTAGTCAACATCTCACAGGGTCCAGAATCGAGCCCACGACCTCCTGTAGACCAGGCGAGGTAGTCAACATCTCACAGCGTCCGGGATCGAACCCACGACCTCCTGTAGACCAGGCGAGGTAGTCAACATCTCACAGGGTCTGGGATGGAACTCACGACCTCCTGTAAACCAGGCGAGGTAGTCAACATCTCACATGGTCCGGGATGGAACCCACGACCTCCTGTATACCAGGCGAGGTAGTCAACATCTCACAGGGTCCGGGGTCGAACCCACGACCTCCTGTAGACCAGGCGAGGTAGTCAGTCACCTACTCACTCAGTCATCCACTCACTCACTCAGTCACCTACTCACTCACTCAGTCACTTAGTCACTCACTCACCCATCCACCACCTACTCCCCACCCACCCACCCACTCACCGACCCACCCACTCACCCACCCACTCACTCACCCACCCACTCACCCACTACTCACTCACTCACCCACCCACCCACCAACCCATTCACTCACCCACCTATCCACTCACCCACCCACCAACCCATTCACTCACCCACCCATCCACCCACCCACCCACCCACTCACCCAACTCACCCACCCACTCACCACCCATTCACTCACCCACCCATTCACTCACCCACCCACTCACCCACCCACCCACCCACTCATCCACCCACCAACCCATCTACTCACCACCCATCCACTCACCCACTCACCCACCCATCCACTCACCCACTCACCCACCCACCCACTCACCCACCCACTCACCCACCCACCCACTCACTCACTCACCCACCCACCTACTCACTCACCCACCCACCCACTCACCCACCCACCCACTAACTCACTCACCCACCCACTCATCCATCCACCCACTCACCCACCCACCCACCCACTCACCCACCCACCCACCCACTCACCACTCACCCACTCACCCACCCACTCACCCACCCACCCACTCACTCACTCACCCACCCACCCACTCACCCACCAACCCACTCACTCACCCACCACTCACTCACCCACCCACCCACTCACCCACCCACCCACCCACTCACTCACCCACTCTCATCCACCCACCCACCCACTCTCCGACTCACCCACTCACTCACCACTCACCCACCCACTCACTCACTCACCCACCCACCAACCCACTCACCACCCACCCACTCACTCACCCACCCACCCACTCATCCACCCACCAACCTGTACACTCACCCACCACCAACCCATTCACTCACCTACTCACTCACTCACCCACCCACTCACTCACCCACCCACTCACCCACTCACCCACCCACTCACCCACCCACCAACTCACCAACCCACTCACCCACCCACCCACCCACTCCCCCACCCACCCACCACTCACCCACCCACCCACTCACCACCCACCCACCCACCCACTCACCCACCCACTCATCCACCCTCCAACCCATACACTCACCCACCCACCCACTCACTCACCCACCCACTCACCCACTCACCCACCCACTCACTCACCCACCCACCCACTCACCCACTCACCCACCCACCCACTCACTCACCCACCAACCCATTCACTCATCCACCCACCCACTCACCATCCACCCACCCACCCACTCACCCACCCACCCACCCACTCACCCACCCACTCACCCACCCACCAACTCACCAACCCACTCACCCACCCACCCACCCACTCCCCACCCACCCACCCACTCACTCACCCACCCACCCACCCACTTACCCACCCACCCACTCACTCACCCACCCACTCACCACCCACCAACTCACCTCCGTATGCCCCCATCTCTCCCATGCCCTGCCCCACGTGACCACCCCACCCCCTCCCCCTCCCCCTTCCTCTTGCGGGGCCGCCCCTTGTGCCCCCCCCCCGCCGACCCCCCGGCCCCGCCCCCCCTCCCCCGCCGGGCAGCCCCTCCCCTCCCCCAAAAAACCCGGGGCCCCTCCCCTCGGGGTGGTCGACGCCTCCAATGGAGGAGATGCCACCACCACCACCACCACTGTTGTTGATGTTGTTGATGTTGTTGATGTTGTTGATGTTGTTGATGTTGTTGTTGCTGCTGATGATGATGTTGGAGGAGGAGGAGGATGACAGGAGGCACTCGGGGAACAGCTCCGCGTGCCTCGCCTGGAGTTGGTGGGGGGGGGGGGGGGGGTGGGGGGGAGGTGGAGGTGGGGGTGGGGGGGGGGAGAGGTGGGGGGGAGGTGGGTGGGAGGAGGAGGAGGAGGTGGGGGGGAGGGGGTGGTGGGGGGAGGTGGAGGAGGAGGAGGTGGGGGAGGAGGTGGGGGGGAGGAGGTNGGGGGGGGAGGGGGGGAGGTGGGGGGGAGGAGGAGGGGGGAGGTGGGGGGAGGTGGGGGGGAGGAGGAGGAGGAGGTGGGGAGGGGGGAGGCGGAGGTTGGTGGGTGGGAGGAGGTGGGGGGGAGGAGGAGGAGGTGGGGGGGGAGGAGGTGGGGGGAGGAGGTGGGGGGGGAGGGGGGGAGGTGGGGGGGGGTGGGGGGAGGTGGGGGAGGTGGAGGAGGAGGAGGTGGGGGGAGGAGGTGGGGGGAGGAGGTGGGGGGGGAGGGGGGGAGGTGGGGGGGAGGAGGAGGGGGGGGGGTGGGGGGGAGGGGGGAGGGGGGAGGTGGGGGAGGTGGGGGGGGAGGAGGAGGAGGAGGTGGGGAAGGGGGAGGCGGAGGTTGGTGGGTGGGAGGAGGTGGGGGGGGGGGAGGAGGAGGAGGTGGGGGGGAGGAGGTGGGGGGGGGANGGGAGGTGGGGGGGGGTGAGGGGGGGGGGAGGTGGGGGGGGGGGGGGGGGGGGGGGGGGGGAGGGGGGGANGTGGGGGGGGTGGGGGGAGTG
>WFAB01003513.1:0-15364 GCA_018977245.1 Lethenteron camtschaticum
TAGCGGTAGTAGAGACTCATAGACTCACATACTCAGACTCACACCGAGACCCATAGACTCATCACACAGAGACACATAGACTCATCACAGAGAGACCCATAGACTCATCACAGAGAGACCCATAGACTCACGCAGAGACCCATAGACTCATCACACAGAGACCCATAGACCCACCACACAGAGACCCATAGACTCACCACACAGAGACCCATAGACTCACCACACAGAGACCCACAGACTCACCACACAGAGACCCATAGACTCACACAGAGACCCATAGACTCACCACACAGAGACCCACATACTCACACAGAGACCCATAGACTCACCACACAGAGACCCATAGACTCACACAGAGACCCATAGACTCGTCACACAGAGACCCATAGACTCATCACTCAGAGACCCATAGACTCACATAGAGACCCATAGACTCACCACACAGAGACCCATAGACTCACCACACAGAGACCCACAGACTCATCACACAGAGACCCATAGACTCACCACACAGAGCCCCATAGACTCACCATACAGAGACCCATAGACTCACCACACAGAAACCCATAGACTCATCAAACAGAGACCCATAGACTCATCACACAGAGACCCATAGACTCATCATCATCATCACACAGAGACCCATAGACTCATCATCATCATCATCACACAGAGACCCATAGACTCATCATCATCATCACACAGAGACCCATAGACTCATCACACAGAGATCCATAGACTCACCACACAGAGACCCATAGACTCACCACACAGAGACCCACAGACTAATCACACAGAGACCCATAGACTCACCACACAGAGACCCACAGACTAATCACACAGAGACCCATAGACTCACCACACAGAGACCCATAGACTCACCACACAGAAACCCATAGACTCATCATCATCACACAGAGACCCATAGACTCACCACACATAGACCCATAGACTCACCACACAGAGACCCATAGACTCACGACACAGAGACCCATAGACTCACCACACAGAGACCCACAGACTCCCCACACAGAGATCCATAGACTCACACATAGACCCACAGACTCACCACACAGTGACCCATAGACTCACCACACAGAGACCCATAGACTCACCACACAGAGACCCATAGACTCACCACACAGAGACCCATAGACTCACACAGAGACCCATAGACTCACCACACAGAGACCCACAGACTCACCACACAGAGACCCACAGACTCACCACACAGAGACCCACATACTCACCACACAGAGACCCACAGACTCACACAGAGACCCACAGACTCACCACACAGAGACCCACAGACTCACCACACAGAGACCCACAGACTCACCACACAGAGACCCACAGACTCACACAGAGACCCATAGACTCACACAGAGACCCACAGACTCACCACACAGAGACCCACAGACTCACCACACAGAGACCCACAGACTCACCACACAGAGACCCACAGACTCACACAGAGACCCATAGACTCACACAGAGACCCACAGACTCACCACACAGAGACCCACAGACTCACCACACAGAGACCCACAGACTCACCACACAGAGACCCACAGACTCACCACACAGAGACCCACAGACTCACACAGAGACCCATAGACTCACACAGAGACCCATAGGCTACAAGAAACTGGGCTGTGGTAGAAACTACGTTCTCAAGGGCAGCAACTTCATAGTCTCAGCCACCGATCCCACGGAATTCGGTGCTGCACTTAATTTGGTCAAACTCCAGCCCTGAAAAATACTAAAATTGGCCAAACTCCACCCCTGATAATAAATAAAAATCGATCAAACTCCACCCCTGAGAATAAAAAAAATTGATCAAACTCCACCCTAAAAATAAAAAGAAATTGGTCAAACTTCCACGCCATAGAATTTTAAAAAATGGCCAAACTCCACCCCTGACAATTAACAAAAAATTGGCCAAACTCCACTCATGAGAATTAAAGAACAGTGGCAAAACTCCACCTCTAAAAAATAAAAAATAAATTGGTCAAACTTCCAACCTTGAAAAAAAAATGGTCAAATTCCACCGCTGATAATTAAGAAAATCGGCCAAACTCCACCCCTAAGAATTTGAAAAAAAATGTCAAATTCCACCCGATAATTAAAAAAATGGTCAAATTCCACCCTGAAAAATAAAAAAAAATTGGCCAAACTCCACCCCTGAGAACAAAAAAATCGATCAAACTCCACCCCAGAGAATAAAGAAAATCGATCAAACTTGACCCCTGAGAATTTAAAAAATCGATCAAACTCCACCCTGAGAATTAAAAAAATGCTCAAACTCCACCCTGAGAATAAAAAAATTGGTCAAATTCCATCCCTGAGAATTAAAAAGTATTGGCCAAACTCCACCCCTAAGAATAAAAAAAAATGGTCAAACTTCCACCCTTGAAAAAATAAAAAAAAAATCGGTCAAACTCCACCCCTGATAATTCAAAAAATTGGTCAAACTCCACGCCTTAGAATAAAAAAAAATGGCCAAACTCCACCCCTGACAATAAAAAAAATTGGTCAAACTCCACCCTTGAAAAATGAAAAAAATCAGCTAAATTCCACCCCTGACAATTAAAAAAGAAATTGGTCAAACTCCACTCATGAGAATTAAAGAAAAATGGCCAAACTCGACCTCTGAAAATAAAAAAAATTGGTCAAACTCCACCCCTGATAATTCAAAAAATCGGTCAAACTCCACGCCTTAGAATTTTTTTAAAATGGCCAAACTCCACCCCTGACAATTAAAAAATAAATTGGTCAAACTCCACTCATGAGAATTAAAAAAATGGCCAAACTCGACCCCTGAGAACAAAAAAAATCGTCTTCTTGGTTCTTTCGGTAAAGTCACGTAGAAGGGAAGTAATAAAATAATAAAAATAATAAAATAAAACATAATAAATGTTTTATTACTTCCCTTCTAAGTGACTTTACCGAAAGAACCAAGAAGATGAATCCCTGCAGTCACGAAAGCTTTAAATAAAAAAAATCGGTCAAACTCCACGCCTGAGAACAAAAAAAATCGATCAAACTCCACCCCTAACAATAAAAAAAAATCGGCCAAACTCCACCCCTGAGAATATTTTTTCTTGCCAAACTCCACCCGTCAGAATTCCGTTTCACCCTCAACCGCCACAGACGAGCGCGTCACTGACCACGTGATGGGGCTCGCGGGGCAGTGCTGCCCTCTACCGGAGGATGTGGGGTAGAATAATTCTTTGGTTCTTTCGGTAAAGTGACGTCTAAAGATAAAACAATAAATTAAATACTAGCACACTACGACGTTTCGATTGCAACACAAGCAATCGTCATCAGCTATAAATGAAATAGCGACAAAAAATCTAACCAGAAAATACAGACAGACATATAAGCAGACAGATATCACCAAGATACACAGAGAGAGTAACACAGGCACAGAGAGGGGTGATCGTCTCTGTGGCGAGGCCTTAAATAGACAAGAGGGGGGGGCGGAGGCAGAGAGAGGGAGGGGTTAGAGACAACATTTACATGTCAATGAGTACGAAGAGAACGCGTAGTAAAGTATGATTAATGTGGGGCAGCCCAGCGGACTTGCTCCGGTGTCAAGAATATCAGAGGTCGCAACCGGGTACCCGATACCCGATACCCGGGTACCCGTACCCGGCCGGGTACGGGTAGGCGGTGAGTCACTGGTGAGTCACCGTTTGTCACTCATTTCCCAACGTCTTGTCTCTTCTCACAATTCAAGTTCATAGAATCAACCCACCCGCGCCTGCAATGTGGCTTCATCCCAGAGGTCGCAATCGGGTACCCGATACCCGTACCCTACCCGTACCCTGCTGGGTACGGGTAGCCGGGTATCGGGTAGGGTACGGGTACCCGTTTGCGACCCTGGTGCGGCCGGGTACGGGTAAGGAATCAAAACCCGTTTGCGACCTCTGGCCAAGATCCGTGGTGGAGGAGGCTCGTGAAGGACGCTGCTGCTGCTGCCACTGTGGGGGGAGGGGGGGTACGTGCCCCCCCCCCCCCCCCCAATGATCCGATCGAAATCCCGAATTTCTATCGGATCATTGGGGTTTATTTGTAATAAATCGGCATTTTGCGACCTCCACTGCCACCATGTAGTGCAATAGGGGGGTACAGCTGGTGGTGCATCTACCGCTCATCTCAGTCAGCCAACCCATGGCACCTGCTGGGTCTGTCCCGTGACCTCCTCCTGCACCTAGCCTGGCACAGCAGGGGGTACAGCTGGTGGTGCATCTACCGCTCATCTCAGTCGGCCAACCCATGGCACCTGCTGGGTCTGTCCCGTGACCTCCTCCTGCACCTAGCCTGTTCTACAGAGTGAGTGAGTGGAGTTTGTGTGATCTCCCCTGTTCTACAGAGTGAGTGAGTGGAGTTTGTGTGATCTCCCCCTGTTCTACAGAGTGGAGTTTGTGAGATCTCCCCTGTTCTACAGAGTGGAGTTTGTGTGATCTCCCCCTGTTCTACAGAGTGGAGTTTGTGATCTCCCCCTGTTCTACAGAGCGAGTGAGTGGAGTTTGTGTGATCTCCCCCTGTTCTACAAAGTGTGAGTGGAGTTTGTGTGATCTCCCCCTGTTCTACAGAGTGAGTGAGTAGAGTTTGTGTGATCTCCCCCTGTTCTACAGAGTGAGTGAGTGGAGTTTGTGTGATCTCCCCCTGTTCTACAGAGTGAGTGGAGTTTGTGTGATCTCCCCTGTTCTGCAAAGTGGAGTTTGTCTTCTCTGTCCCTTTGTTCTGCATGGGGGACAGACCCAGCAGGTGCCATGGGTTGGCTGAGATGAGTGGCCGATGCAGCACATGTGCCCTCTACTGTGCCAACTCGCTGTTTTAGCCGCCCGACGCTCCGCTCGTTGTTGTGAGCGTCGCTCCTCCGCCCTCCGTTGTTGTTGCTGGAGGGCGACTGCCTCCAACTGCCCAGTAGCCTCAGGGTGCACCTAGCCTGGCACAGCGCAGCAGCAGTAGCAGCGTCCTTCACGAGCCTCCTCCTCCTCCACAGAGGCCGATCTTGACACCGCTGGTACCGGTCATCGGCAAGTCCACTCAGCTCCACATCCTCCTGTACCACATCACTCCATCTCTTCTCTAGCCCGTGTCACTCACCCACTCACTCACCCATCACTCCATCTCTTCTCTAGCCCGTGTCACTCACTCACTCACACACACACTCACCCATCACTCAATCTCTTCTCTAGCCCGAGTCACTCACCCACTCACCCACACACTCACCCATCACTCCATCTCTTCTCTAGCCCGTGTCACTCACTCACACACACACTTACCCATCACTCAATCTCTTCTCTAGCCCGTGTCACCCACTCACCCACTCACCCACACACTCGCCCATCACTCCATCTCTTCTCTAGGCCGATCTTGACACCGCTGGTACCGGTCTTCGGCAAGTCCACTCAGCTCCACATCCTCCTGTACCACATCACTCCATCTCTTCTCTAGCCCGTGTCACTCACCCACTCACCCACACACACACTCACCCACCCATCACTCCATCTCTTCTCTAGCCCGTGTCACTCACCCACTCACCCACACACACACTCACCCACCCATCACTCCATCTCTTCTCGAGCCCGTGTCGCGCCCGTTTAGCCTCCTCGATCCAGCCAAACTAAAGCTGTTTAAGGCATGCAGTGGCTGGGCATGCGGGCTACATGGCCCAGCCAACGCAGCCTTGCCTGCCGGAGGAGCTCACCGATGGGACTCTGAGTCACAGATCGAACCCACGGCCTCTTGCATACCAGGTGAGGTGGTGCACATCTCCCCGCCACATCTGTGTAGTGCCATAAGAGGGGAGGGGCTGCTGGGGGCTCTGGGATCCTAGACAGTTAAGCCCCTTGGCGCCAGGCGCTAGGATCCCAGTCACCCCAGACAGTTAAGCCCCTTGGCGCCACCAACGGGAGGGGCTGTGTGTGCTCTGTGGGATATCTGGGGGCGCACACAACCCCACCCCTCGTTGGGGACGAGGCATAAAAGGGCAGCTCCCTGGCCGATCGGGGCCAGTCGCAGCTCAAGACCCAAGACCCGCCAGCCAGCCAGCTTAGGACCCTGGACCCCCTCGTCCCGCTTGTCCTTGTAAGGGCCGGGACGCTGTGAGGGCCAGTGGTGGGACTCTGGGACTCCCGGCTCTACGTCCTTGTAAGGGCGAGTTCCGAGGAAGCCAGAGTCCAGACCCGCACCTTGGCTGGGTCGGGACAGATTAGCCTCCCCTAGGGTAGTTGTAGCCGGAGGACCCCAGAGCGTAGCCAGAGTAGTGTACCTAGGCCGTGTACCTAGGCCGTGTGCCTAGGCCGTGTCGCTAGGCCGTGTGCCTAGGCCGTGTACCTAGGCCGTGTACCTAGGCCGTGTCGCTAGGCCGTGTGCCTAGGCCGTGTGCCTAGGCCGTGTGCCTAGGCCGTGTGCCTAGGCCGTGTGCCTAGGCCGTGTACCTAGGCCGTGTACCTAGGCCGTGTACCTAGGCCGTGTCGCTAGGCCGTGTGCCTAGGCCGTGTACCTAGGCCGTGTACCTAGGCCGTGTCGCTAGGCCGTGTGCCTAGGCCGTGTACCTAGGCCGTGTACCTAGGCCGTGTACCTAGGCCGTGTCGCTAGGCCGTGTGCCTAGGCCGTGTACCTAGGCCGTGTACCTAGGCCGTGTCGCTAGGCCGTGTGCCTAGGCCGTGTACCTAGGCCGTGTACCTAGGCCGTGTCGCTAGGCCGTGTGCCTAGGCCGTGTGCCTAGGCCGTGTACCTAGGCCGTGTGCCTAGGCCGTGTGCCTAGGCCGTGTACCTAGGCCGTGTACCTAGGCCGTGTCGCTAGGCCGTGTGCCTAGGCCGTGTGCCTAGGCCGTGTGCCTAGGCCGTGTCGCTAGGCGTGTGCCTAGGCCGTGTGCCTAGGCCGTGTGCCTAGGCCGTGTGCCTAGGCCGTGTCGCTAGGCCGTGTGCCTAGGCCGTGTGCCTAGGCCGTGTGCCTAGGCCGTGTGCCTAGGCCGTGTGCCTAGGCCGTGTGCCTAGGCCGTGTGCCTAGGCCGTGTGCCTAGGCCGTGTGCCTAGGCCGTGTGCCTAGGCCGGTGTCGCTAGGCCGTGTGCCTAGGCCGTGTACCTAGGCCGTGTACCTAGGCCGTGTCGCTAGGCCGTGTATCTAGGCTGTGCACCTAGGCTGTGCACCTAGGCTGTGTACCTAGGCTGTGTACCTAGGCTGTGCACCTAGGCTGTGTACCTAGGCTGTGTACCTAGGCTGTAACAGAGTATCAGGACTGTTGGAGTGTTGTATTGTAATAAAGAAGTTACCTCTACAAGTGTCTCTGGAACCCATTACACCTGTAACCGCATGTCGTGTCAACCCTTCAGATTCACCCCCGAATTCTCGCACAGGCAAATGTAGTTTTCAGGTCCACCACTGCGTACAGCCGTTTCAGTACGGGCAGAACTAAACAATTCGTGTCTATTTGTTTGTGTTGCTGCCTTGCGATGGGAATTTGTAGGATGAACGCTGAGATGTATAAGGAGCACGGGGCGATCAGTAAGGTCTGAACTGGTTTGTGATAAGGCAGGCCACTGATAAGTGGGTGACAGGTATGGTTTAGTGTAGTGTATAGTGTAGTGTACAGTGTAGTGTATAATGTAGTGTATAGTGTAGTGTGTAGTGTGTAGTAGTGTATAGTGATGTAGTGTAGTGTATATTAGTGTATAGTGTAGTGTATAGTGTAGTGTGTAGCAGTGTAGTAGTGTAGTGTATAGTCGTGAATGTATAGTAGTGTAGTGTATAGTGTAGTGTGTAGTGTATAGTGTAGTGTATAGTGTAGTGTGTAGTGTATAGTGTATAGTAGTGTAGTGTATAGTGTATAGTAGTGTAGTAGTGTAGTGTATAGTGTAGTGTAGTAGTGTATAGTGTAGTGTATAGTGTAGTAGTGTGGTGTGTAGTAGTGTAGTGTATAGTGTAGTGTATAGTAGTGTAGTGTATAGTGTAGTATAGTGTAGTGTATAGTGTAGTATACTCGCAGACCTATCAACCCACACGGTTTACTCCGTATTCTTGTCGATGTGAAATTGAGTGTTCAGGTTGACGGCTACGCAAACCGGCACTCCGCTCTCACACCCCACAGAAACTCGACAGACGTTGTGCTCATTAAACACGCACACATATATTATACATGTGTGTGTAGTAGTGTGGTGTGTAGTAGTGTATAGTGTAGTGTATAGTAGTGGTGTATAGTAGTGTAGTGTGTAGTAGTGTAGTGTATAGTGTAGTGTATAGCAGTGTAGTGTATAGTGTAGTGTATAGTAGTGGTGTATAGTAGTGTGGTGTGTAGTAGTGTGGTGTATAGTAGTGTAGTGTATAGTAGTGTAGTGTATAGTGTAGTGTGTAGTAGTGTAGTGTATAGTGTAGTGTATAGTAGTGTAGTATATAGTGTAGTGTGTAGTAGTGTGGTGTATAGTAGTGTGGTGTATAGTAGTGTAGTAGTGTAGTGTATAGTGTAGTGTGTAGTAGTGTAGTGTATAGTAGTGTAGTGTATAGTGTAGTGTATAGTGTAGTGTATAGTAGTGTGGTGTATAGTGTAGTGTGTAGTAGTGTAGTGTATAGTGTAGTAGTGTAGTGTATAGTGTAGTGTATAGTAGTGTAGTAGTGTAGTGTATAGTGTAGTATACTCGCAGACCTATCAACCCACACGGTTTACTCCGTATTCTTGTCGATGTAAAATTGAGTGTTCAGGTTGACGGCTACGCAAACCGGCACTCCGCTCTCACACCCCACAGAAACTCGACAGACGTTGTGCTCATTAAACACGCACACACATATATTATACATGTGTGTGTGTAGTAGTGTGGTGTGTAGTAGTGTAGTGTGTAGTAGTGTAGTGTGTAGTAGTGTATAGTGTAGTGTGTAGTAGTGTGGTGTGTAGTAGTGTATAGTGTAGTGTATAGTAGTGTGGTGTATAGTAGTGGTGTATAGTAGTGTGGTGTGTAGTAGTGTATAGTGTAGTATATAGTAGTGGTGTATAGTAGTGTAGTGTGTAGTAGTGTGGTGTATAGTGTAGTGTATAGTAGTGTAGTGTATAGTGTAGTAGTGTAGTAGTGTAGTGTATAGTGTAGTGTATAGTAGTGTAGTGTATAGTGTAGTGTATAGTGTAGTGTATAGTGCAGTGTATAGTGTAGTGTATAGTGCAGTGTATAGTGTAGTGTATAGCAGTGTAGTGGTGTAGTAGTGTAGTGTATAGTGTAGTGTATAGTGTAATGTATAGCAGTATAGTAGTGTATAGTGTAGTGTATAGTGTAGTGTAGTAGTGTAGTTCTAGACTTGAAGCTTTCGTGACTGCAAGGAATCATTCTTAGGTGTTTTCGGTAAAGTCCGCTCTCACACCCCAAAGAAACTCGACAGACGTTGAGCTCATTAAACACGCACACATATATATTATACATGTGTGTGTGTGTGGGTTATCAAGTGTAGCACGTGTCGTTGCAAGATCACAACCCACGGCTAATCAGTAACTACGGATTTAGTCCCGACGATTACAGAATCATTGCTTCGCATTCATTTTCGTTGCCAAAAAAATCGGATGAAACGAAACGGGGGAAAAAAACAATAACAGATTAGCACCCTCGACTTCAAAGCGGGTAAACTCGCGTGGATGAGGCTTCAAAGAAAATAAGAAAAAAAACTACGACCGATGAAAACGGCGCAGTTTTTGGCAAATGGCGGTCACGCGATTTCAAAGTTTCGTTTGCGACTACGGCAATTTTGGGGCTGTCCATAAATGACGTCACGAGATTATGGACGATTTTTGACCCCCTGCCCGCCCTCAAATGACGTCACACAGCTCTGCCCCCCCCCCCAATAAAAAAATGCTTCAAATCGCTTTAAACTATTGTCATTGTAGTGCGTATTTAATGCAGCGCTGCACTTTGATGTTGTACGAGAAAACATCAAAAAGTATTTCTAGATTTGAAGCTTTCGTGACTGCAAGGATTCATACTCTTAATTTTTTCGGTAAAGTCACGTAGGTAAAAAAATGAAATTAAAATAAAAAAATCACGACGTTTCGGAGGCAACACAAGTCTCCGTCATCAGGTGGGACCGTCACAGCCAGATTTGCTGTTTCAAGTAAAATCAATTGATATTCAGCAAATCAATTGATACTCAGCAAATCTGGCTGTGACGGTTCCCACCTGATGACGGAGACTTGTGTTGCCTCCGAAACGTCGTGATTTTTTTTATTAATTTTAATTTTTTTACCCACGCGACTTTCCCGAAAGAACGTGTCGTCTACATTCATTTAAAGTTGCGCATTTTCACGTGACGTCACATTTCTCAACCCCCACCACCCTCCCCCCAAAGGTGCGTGATGTCATTTATGGCTGGCGGGTGCTCTGTGAAGAACAAGAGGATTGGCTTCTGGTGGCTCGCTGCGTATAATAAATTCACGACGATTTTGACTTCCGTTCAAATTCGGGACCTCAGGGTGCCGCCATGTTCCGTATGACGCGTTCCACGATTCTGTGACGTCATAGCCACGCCCACTGCCAACCACCCGACGGGAGCTGATTGGTTGATCGCGAGGCAGCGGTTTGCGTGGAAACATTCGCTCGGCCATACACACCCCGCGAGCCCATTCACTCGTTCACTCACTCACCCACTCGTTCACTCACTCACCCACTCGTTCACTCACTCATTCATTCACCTACTCACTCACTCATTCACTCACCCACCCACTCGTTGACTCAGCCACCCAACTCACTCATCCACTCACTCATTCACTCACCCACTCATTCATTCACTCACCCACCCACTCGTTCACTCAGCCACCCAACTCACTCATCCACTCACTCATTCACTTACCCACTCACTCACCCACTCATTCATTCACTCACCCACCCACTCGTTCACTCAGCCACCCAACTCACTCATCCACTCACTCATTCACTTACCCACTCACTCACCCACTCATTCATTCACTCACCCACCCACTCGTTCACTCAGCCACCCAACTCACTCGTCCACTCACTCACCCACCCGTTCACCCACCCACTCGTTCACTCACCCACCCACTAGTTCACTCACCCACCCACCCACCCACTCACTCGTTCACTCACCCACCCACTCGTTCACTCACCCACCCACTCGTTCACTCACCCACCCACTCGTTCACTCACCTACCCACTCGTTCACTCACCCACCCACTCGTTCACTCACCCACCCACTCGTTCACTCACCCACCCACTCGTTCACTCACCCACCCACTCGTTCACTCACCTACCCACTCGTTCACTCACGCACCCACTCATTCACTCACCCACCCACTCATTCACTCACGCACCCTCTCACTCACTCATCCGCACATTCACCCACTCTCCAATTAACCCACTCGCTAATTGACCCACTCACTCTCCCATTCACACACTCACTCATTCACCCACCCACTCACTCGTTCACTCACCCACCCACCCATCCATTCACTCACCCACCCACTCATTCAGTCACTCACCCTCTCACCCACCGACTCATTCACTCACGCACCCTCTCACTTAATCATTCGCACACTCACCCCACTCTCCCATTCACACACTCACTCATTCACTGACCCCCCCCCACCCACTCATTCACTCACCCACCCACTAATTCACCTACCCGCACACAGTGGGTGGCCAGCACCACAATGACGGTGATAGCGGTGGTGGTAGCGGTGGTGGTGATCATGGAGGTGTTGGTGGTGATGACGGTGGTGACGATGGTAGTGACGGTGTAGTGATGGTGGTCGTGATGGTGGTGACGATGTTTGCGATGGTGGTGGTGGTGACTGTGGTAGCGGTGGTGGTGGTGGTACTGATGGTGGTGATGGTAGTGATGGTGGTGGCGATGGTAGTGATGGTGGTGATGGTGGTGATGGTAGTGATGGTGGCGATGGTAGTGATGGTGGTCGTGATGGTGGTGACGATGTTTGTGATGGTGGTGATAGTGACGGTGGTAGCGATGGTGGTGATGGTGGTGGTAGTGATGGTGGTGGTGGTAGTGACAGTGGTAGCGATGGTGGTGATGGTGGTGATGGTGGTGATGGTGGTGGTAGTGGTATTGATAGTGGTGGTAGTGATGGTGGTGGTGATGGTGGTGGCGATGGTGGTGACGATGTTTGCGATGGTGGTGGTGGTGACTGTGGTCGCGGTGGTGGTGATGGTGGTGGTAGTGGTATTGATGGTGGTGGTAGTGACGGTAGTAGCGATGGTGGTGATGGTGGTGGCGATGGTGGTGGTGGGGGTAGTGGTGCTGGTGGTAGTGGTGGAGACCAAGGCGGTCGGGCATGGTGGTGGTGGTGGTGGTGCTGGTAGCCACCCACCCCCTCGTGTGCCACAGTGCCGGTAGCCTTCATAGCTGCTGCTGCTGCTACTACTCGCTAACAGCACTTGCCCCTGCAGTTCCGTTGAGGCTACACGGAGAATTGTTTGTCTTGGTGGTAGTGGTGGTGGTGGCGGCGGTGAGGAGCGGTGGTGCAGCGGTTTAGCGCGCTGCGCTACGAGACCCGTCGACCCCGAGTTCCATTCCAGGTCACGTACGGAAGGGAGGCAGATTCCGGGTGCAACACAGGGGGGCACGTGGGAGGGCAGAGAGGATTCTGAGAAAAGCTGCAAAGGGTTCTGGGTAAGCGTGGACTCTGGGTTAGACAGATACAAAAATCTGGACGATAAAAAAAACGAGAAAAAACGGGGGATTGTGGGTAGGAGTAGAGGAGGCTCAGTTCGGACGGAGGGGATTGTGGGTAGGCAGAGGGGATTGTGGGTAGGCAGAGGGGATTGTGGGTAGGCAGAGGGGATTGTGGGTAGGCAGAGGGGATTGTGGGTAGGCAGAGGGGATTGTGGGTTAGCGGCGGAGGCTAACTGGGCGGAACAAACCTCCACCGGGCGATTAGCAGCAAAGCCTCCTGGGTAAAACGGAGGATTCTGGTGTTGTAGAGAGCCTGGTTAGACGTAGAGGATGCTGGGCTTGTGGGTAGGCAGAGGGGATTGTGGGTAGGCAGAGGGGCTTGTGGGTAAGGCGTTGTGGTCCTGGCGGGTAGGCAGAGGGGATTGTGGGTAAGGCGGTGGTCCTGGGCGGTAGGCAGAGGGGATTGTGGGTAGGCAGAGGGGCTTGTGGGTAGGCAGAGGGGATTGTGGGTAAGGCATTGTGGTCCTGGCGGGTAGGCAGAGGGGATTGTGGGTAAGGCGGTGGTCCTGGCGGGTAGCAGAGGGGATTGTGGGTAGGCAGAGGGGATTGTGGGTAAGGCGGTGGTCCTGGCGGGTAGGCAGAGGGGATTGTGGGTAGGTAGAGGGGATTGTGGGTAAGGTGGTGGTCCTGGTGGGTAGGCAGAGGGGATTGTGGGTAAGGCGGTGGTCCTAGTGGCTAGGCAGAGGGGATTGTGGGTAGGCAGAGGGGATTGTGGGTAAGGCAGTGGTCCTAGTGGCTAGGCAGAGGGGATTGTGGGGTAGGCGTTGGTGGCTAGGCGGTGTTCCTAGTGGCTAGGCAGAGGGGATTGTGGGTAAGGCGTTGGTGGCTAGGCGGTGTTCCTGGTTGGCTAGGCAGAGGGATTGTGGGTAAGGCGTGGTGGCTAGGGAGGTGGTACTGGTGGGTAGGCAGAGGGGATTGTGGGTAAGGTGTTGGTGGCGAGGCAGAGGGGATTGTGGGTAAGGCGTTGGTGGCTAGGCGGTGGTACTAAGCGAGTAGACGTTGTAGGCCAGGGCCACCAGCAGGGCGACGGCAGCCGGCACCAGAAAGGTCGTCCAGGAGCTGCGGGGGTCACAGGGGTCACAGGGGTCACGTGATCAATGGGGGGTCAAAGAGTCAAAGGGTCACCGGGGTCAGGTGGTCACAGGGTGAATAGGTTACCGAGTCACATGGTCACCAGGTCACCGGGTCACGAGATCAAGGGGTCACCGTGGGCAAGGGGTCACGTGATCAATGGGGGGTTACTGGGTCAAAGGGTCACCGGGGTCAGGTGGTCACAGGGTGAATGGGTTACCGAGTCACATGGTCACTAGGTCACGTGATCAAGGAGTCACGTGGGAAAGGGGTCAAATGGTCACGTGATCAAAGAGGTCACGGGGCAAGGGGTTCACCAGGGTCAGGTGGTCACAGGGTGAATGGGTTACCGGGTCACATGGTCACCAGGTCACCAGGTCACGTGATCAAGGGGTCACGTGGGCAAGGGGTCAAGTGGTCACGTGATCAAAGAGGGTCACGGGGCAAGGGGTCAACGGGGTCAGGTGGTCACAGGGTGAATGGGTTACCGGGTCACATGGTCACCAGGTCACCGGGTTAAGTGATCAAGGGGTCACCGTGGGCAAGGGGTCACGTGATCAATGGGGGGGTCAAAGGGTCACCGGGGTCAGGTGGTCACAGGGTGGAATTGGTTACCGAGTCACATGGTCAGCAGGTCACCGGGTCACAGGGTCACCGTGGGCAAGGGGTCCACGTGATCAATGGGGGGGTCAAAAGGGTCACCAGGGTCAGGTGGTCACAGGGTGAATGGGTTACCGAGTCACATGGTCACCAGGTCACGTGATCAAGGAGTCACGTGGGCAAGGGGTCAAATGGTCACGTGATCAAAGGGGGTCACGGGGCAAGGGGTCACCGGGGTCACCAGGTCAAAGGGGGTCACAAGGTCATGGGTGATGGGCGTGGTGAGCGGAATGTGTTACCCCCGGTTGGAGTCTGAGGTGTTCGTGATGACATCTTCCTGCAAAGCAGAACAACCACGCAGAGTCAACCTGGCTAAGGGTGGAGTGGGGGTGGAGTGGGGGTGGAATGGGGGTGGAGTGGGGGGTGGAGTGGGGGGTGGAGCGGGGGTGGAGCGGGGGGTGGAGTGGGGGGTGGAATGGGGGTGAGCGGGGGGTGGAGTGGGGGGTGGAGTGGGGGTGGAGTGGGGGGTGGAGCGGGGGGTGGAGCGGGGGGTGAATGGGGGTGGAGCGGGGGGTGGAGTGGGGGGTGGGTGGGGGTGGGGTGGAGTGGGGGTGGAGTGGGGGGTGGAGTAGGGGGGGGTGGGTGGAGTGGAAGTGGAGTGGGGGGTGGAGTTGTGGTGGAGTGGGGAGTGGGGGTGGAGTGGGGGGTGGAGTGGGGGTGGAGTGCGAGGTGGAGTGGGGGTGGAGTGGGGGTGGAGTGGAAGTGGAGTGGGGGTGGAGTGGGGGTGGAGTGGGGGTGGAGTGGGGGGTGGAGTGGGGTGGGGGTGGGTGGGGGTGGAGTGGGGGTGGAGTTGTGGTGGAGTGGAGTGGGGGGTGGGGTAGAGTGGGGGGTGAGTGGGGGTGGAGTGGGGGGTGGAGTGGGGGGTGGAGTGGGGGGTGGGGGTGGAGCAGGGGTGGAGTGGGGGTGGAGTGGGGGGTGGAGTGGGGTGGAGTGAGG